>JAMWET010000571.1:0-130000 GCA_024036415.1 Prochilodus magdalenae
CCTCTCTCTCCCCCACTCTCTCCCAATACTCTCTCCAACAATCTTCGTACACTCCTCCCCTTATCCACTCTCATCCTCTTCCCCTTTCTATCTATTCACTCTTCCTCTCCTCTCTCTACTCTCATATCTCTCTGCTGCCTCTCTAGCTATAGTATATATCCCTGTCTCTCTCATCTCAACATCTTTCTCCTCTTTCTCTCTCTCTCTCTCCCTCCTCTCTCCCTTTGTCCTCTTCTCTCTCTCTTCTCTCTCTCTCTCTCTCTCTCTCTCTCTCTCTCTCTCTCTCTCTCTCTCTCTCTCTCTCTCTCTCTCTCTCTCTCTCTCTCTCTCCCTGTCTCTCTCTCTCCCCATCTTTCTCTCTCTCTCTCTCTCTCCCTGTCTCTCTCTCTCTCTCTCCCCATCTCTCTCTCTCTCTCTCTCTCTCTCTCGCTCGCTCTCTCACTCTCTGTTTCTCTCTTTCTCGCTTTCTCTCTCTCGCTTTCTCTCTCTCTCTCTCTCTCTCTCACTCTCTGTCTCTCTCTTTCTCTCTCTCTCTCGCTTTCTCTCTCTCTCTCTCTCTCTCTCTCTCTCTCTCTCTCTCTCTCTCTCTCTCTCTCTCTCTCTCTCTCTCTCTCTCTCTCTCTCTCTCTCTCTCTCTCTCTCTCTCTCCCCATCTCTCTCTCTCCATCTCTCTCTCTCTCCCCATCTCTCTCTCTCTCTCTCTCTCTCTCTCTCTCTCGCTTTCTCTCTCTCTCTCTCTCTCTCTCTCTCTCTCTCTCTCTCTCTCTCTCTCTCTCTCTCTCTCTCTCTCTCTCTCTTCCCGGTTCTGGCCAGCTGAGTGTGGTGCCTCCTCCTTGGGGAGTGAGGGGGTCCTCCTGTCTCCAAATTATCCAGCCAACTACGACAACAACCACGAGTGCATCTACCGTGTGCAGACTGACAACGGCAAGGGGATCCAGCTCACAGCCAGCACCTTTCAGCTCCGAGAAGGAGACTACCTTCTGGTAGGTGGCCGTTCAGTGGGCAATATGACAATAAATTACATCACAACAGATATTCCACACACTGTGGATTCTTTCTGTACCTGAACAGCTACCTGTTTCACCACACAGTATTGTCACACCTGATGTACTAACATCCCACCAGTTAACTCAGTGATAATGATGATGCTTATAGAGCCACCGTTTTATGGGCGGATGAATGGTAACACTGTAACATCGTTACGATACACCAAAGTAAGACTCAAGGCTACTAGCGCCGTAGTCCTACCCTTCCCGTACTATATAAGTCTTAGGAATTTTTCAAAACAATGTAAGTTAAATGCTAAATATGTACAAAATAAAAAAAATAAAAATACTAACTACAAAATTAAAAACATAACAAAATTCAATTTAACAGTTTTTAATCATGTTGTCATATAAATATATATATATATATATATAATGTGAAAATAACTGAAAACAAATAGAATTTTGTTAAGTGATGTTATTAAAAAGAAGAAAAGCAAGAAAAGATTTCTGAAAGTTTATGTATATTAATATATCTTTCCAAAATCTTGTCGTGCTTTGCTTCTTCAACTTCTTCCACAGTTTTCAATCATATACGCATTATATGTTCGCTTCAACTAGTACTTTACATGACAACAACAAGTCATGTGCACTAAATTCAGTAACTAGATGTGTTTCCACTGTATTCATATCTAGATACTTATATTAAAAGCCTCAGAGAAATCTACCGATGAAGACGTATATTTATATTTCAGGGTAGTGGTGTTAACCGCTTAGCTACACCATTCACCATGTGGCACTAATGCTGTGCTAACAACAGTGACAATAATAGCATGGAGATGTTCCAAAAATTATATCAGAAGCACTATATTGCCTAAAGTATCCACTCACCCATCCAAATCAGGTGACTTCAGGTGTTCCCATGACTTCTATGGCCACAGGTGTGTAAAACCCAGCCCCTAGACACCTGCTTCTTCAGACGGAGTGAAAGAATGGGTCGCTCTCGTGAAATTCAATCGCTACAGACCTCCAAACTTCACATGGCCTGCCCTGCCGTTGATATGAAGGCCGACTCTGTTAGAGGTCCACACCAGCCCAAGTAGTAGTAGTAGTTCTATGGTCTGTTGTAAGATGCAAGTTCATGTGTCAAAGTTCACCAAAGTTGAATTGAGTGCACCAGAAAATGACTGGCCTTGACATGCAAGTAGAATTAGATTTAGAGTTGATTAGCATGAGTGGACCCTCTGTGTGAACCAGTGGAGGTATGGCTTCAAAGTGGCTGCAGCTTCAAACCCTTACTTCAGTCCGGAAGGCTTCGGTGATAGGAACCCAACAAAGGAGGCTTTAGGTACATGGAGCAAATGCCAGCCAGTTAACGGTCGCACAACATACGCGGGTGCTGCCTGCTCGTGTGGTGGTCTCTCGGTGTCGCTTCACGTTGGCACTACTCAGCTAGCAGTTTGTTTAACCTAGCTTTTACGCTTACATCGTTGTCTAGGTGTCATCATATGCCTCTGGTTCTACCTCCATTCATACATGAATCGCAAGTGCACCCCAAGTCTCCATATTAATAGAGTTACTCTCACTACGAGAAATACAAAGGAAAATGAAAGAAAGTCATGGCCCGGTGGTCTTTTGGTCATGCAACACCACACACTTCCCTCCTTTCTTTCTCCAGCACAGCAGTGCTACGTGCCTGGGAACATTACTGGGGTATTACGTCTTGAGGAGACAGTACACACACTGTGAAACATGCTGTAGTCCATCTTTATACATGTCAGCATGGCACACTGAGTCAAAAGCAAAGCATTGTGAGGTTATTTAATACCTGTATTTGGTTTAGTTAGTGATGATGATGATGATGATGATGATGATGAAGTTGGAGAGATGCTAATTGGCGATTGTAGTTCTCCATTAACCCTTAGATACATTAGCGTTTCATAGATCCAGTAGAAAACTGTAGAAGCAAAGATTTTGTAGATTTGAACTTTTGCCAAACTCTTCTAGTCAGAGGTCAGTACAGCCAATGCATGTGGTACGACTGGTCAAAGATGTGGACCAAGATGCAAAAGTTCGTCAAACTTGATTTGGATGGGAGATTTTGGACATTAAATTTATATTAACTCGGAAGTTTGAGATTTGAAACAGCTAATTAGGGTGATTGGCAATTACACTCAGCATCAACAGCATAGCAGCACCCAGAAGGAGGTGTGGGAGTGCAGTGCTGTTGGGGAGGAAGATAAAGGTGACCAGGATCAATAACTGATGATACATTTAGACTGATATGATCAATATTTATTGAGCTACACATACAGAAGTCTGTCTCTCAGTATGGCGTCGGGCCGCCGTGTTTGCTAACCCAACATGCCAGACGTCTCGGTATGGAGCTGTAGAGGTTCCTAATGGAGTCCTGTGATAATCCATCCCATGCAGCTTGAACATCCTCACACGGTTCCTGCAGATGGTGCGGTAGGGGTGGAGGTGGAGTGACACCAGGCCTTCCGGGCGCGTGATAACAAACAGTTCATCTTGGTGCTGACCACGGTGCCTCCACACACGGATTCATTGGTCGTCTCCACCAAGACTAAAGCGGAACTCCGACATTCGGAGTCACTCCATGACAGTCTGGCACGACACCATTGCAGTCTTTGGTGACGCTGACGTGGTGTTACCCTGATCACCAGGTCATATAGTGTCACAGCTAAGGTGCACAAGGCTTACTCATTGAACAAGCACATGGTTAGATGTAATGCTTTAGCCAAGCAGTTAGCATGGTGGTAACTGGTGCTAATAGGCCTCCATTAGCCAAAGTGTGAAACCTTAACAGGACGATTCGAGCTCCTCCTTTAATACAGATTTAATAGAATTCTGACTTCATGCTTTGACCTCCTCCTCTGGAGCATAAGTACGCATGCCAAGTGTGGCTCCTTCACACCGTTCAGCATTTTTAATTCGCCTCAAACTCCCCTCCAGATCGGCCCCGCGCCTCTCAAAGGTCGCCTGTGTAAAGAGGAGATAATAGATTAACGAGGTACCCCGGCTTAGCATGATTTAAGGGGGAGGGGTGTGGGGTATTTGGAACGGCTCTGCCAAAAAAGAACTTGTTTGATGGAGTTTGGGCCGTTGCGTCATTCTCTTCTGTTTGCCGCGTGGTTAACATGTAAGAGCTTGTAATCCACAAGGTACCAGCGCATGTGATTTAGCCAAGGCATTAACTATTCATAGACTCATTTAAGTCTCAGTGCTCAAGGCACCCATAGCTTGGTATGAGAACAGAGCTCCCTAAAGACCACTGTGGCCACTAATTAAGTAGCCGGGGTGTGAAACAGTGAGCCGAGTCGTCTTGGCAATCAGACGCACATAAATCTCCGTTATAGTCTCGTTCCTGCCGTATTTCCATTAATCCCAAAAACACTGTTCCCGTGAATGCGGTACGGCTAATTGAGTCCGTATCTGTCTTATCCGATGCGAGGCGCGTGATTCCAACACCTCCTTCCTCGGCACACTCTTGTTTATTTTTAGCTTTTATTTTAGCTGTTAGCTTAAAATGACTCCTGCCGGTTAGCTCCTGCTGTGTGCGGAGCTCCAGAAGTGATTTCTTTTTGGCTTGCTGGGGAAGCTTTTTTTATTTTTTATGGAGCTCTAAAGATTGGAGCTGGAAGAATCTTCCGGCTCTCTGGCAGAGGACATTCCCATTCCTCTACAAACCAGCCAGTGGGGGAGAGTAATGGAGTAATTGGTTACTGTACTTAAGTAGTTTTTTGGTGTATCTGTACTGAAGTATTTCTATTTTTCTTACTTTCTTTGTACATACTTTAGCACTGTTACTCTCCATACTTAAGTACATCTGAAGGTACATACTTTAGCACTGTTACTCTCCATACTTAAGTACATCTGAAGGTACATACTTTAGTACTGTTACTCTCCATACTTAAGTACATCTGAAGGTACATACTTTAGTACTGGTACTCTCCATACTTAAGTACATCTGAAGGTACATACTTTAGTACTGTTACTCTCCATACTTAAGTACATTTGAAGGTACATACTTTAGTACTGGTACTCTCCATACTTAAGTACATCTGAAGGTACATACTTTAGTACTGTTACTCTCCATACTTAAGTACGTCTGAAGGTACATACTTTAGTACTGTTACTCTCCATACTTAAGTACATCTGAAGGGACATACTCTAGTACTGGTACTCTCCATACTTAAGTACATCTGAAGGGACATACTTTAGTACTGGTACTCTCCATACTTAAGTACATCTGAAGGTACATACTTTAGTACTGTTCCTCTCCATACTTAAGTACATCTGAAGGTACATACTTTAGTACTGGTACTCTCCATACTTAAGTACATCTGAAGGTACATACTTTAGCACTGTTACTCTCCATACTTAAGTGCATCTGAAGGTACATACTTTAGTACTGGTACTCTCCATACTTAAGTGCATCTGAAGGTACATACTTTAGTACTGTTACTCTCCATACTTAAGTGCATCTGAAGGTACATACTTTAGTACTGTTACTCCAGTGGAGGACTAAAGGGAGGAGCTTCTACTGGTGCTGGAGGTGGAAGGTACCTTGGGGATTTTTAACTCAACTACATGCTTTGTGTACGTCATCCACCCACTGAAACTGGCAGCCCATTCCGGGCACGCAAGCTGGAGTCACATGATCATCTATACCATCAGGGCTTGAAACAGCGTCCTCCTTGCCAGAAACGTTGGAAACTGCTGCTTGACGTTGATTTATGACCTTTAATATTTCCTACCGTGCTGCTGTGCCGGAGCTTTTCCTCCTTCCTCTGCTTGTGGAGGCTACTGTCTCAGTATGAATGTAATATCCAAAAGCAATTACAAAATCAGCAGAGACAACAAATTTAACATTTTCTTTTGGGCGGTTGGAAAAAATAAACATACTTCCCTGTGAATATTATGATAATACGCACACGGTCTCAGAAACCACTTCCCGGACAAAGCCTAGAGAAGCAGAGCAGCAATCCGGCCCTCAGTAATGCTGTTTCTCTTTTCTGTCTCTTCGTTTTTACAGGTCTATGACGGCCAAGACAGTTCATCCAGGCTGCTGGGCAATTTCACGAAAAATGAAATGTCCAACACCATCATCAATAGCACCTCCAACCATCTGTGGATTGAGTTTAACAGCAACGGGACAGGAACCAGCAAGGGCTTCAAACTGATATACTCTAGTAAGTGATTTTGTCAAGGGGAAAATGTGTTTATGTTTAATATATATATAGTTTATAACACATCATCTACTCTATATACATATTAATCAAAAGTTGCAAGCAGCCCATTTTAAGCTCATTAACACACCCTCTACAAAGAACCCTCTACTGCACATTTTAATGCACTGTTTATTATTTAAAATGGTTTATTTACTGAAAATCAGCCCAAGAAATTAGAAGATACCATGTGCACTATACACAAGTTGTGGTTTTATGGTTATGGTTAGTTATGGTTAGGTTGTATCTCATTTCCCATACGTCAAATTCAGCAAAACTTGCACTCAACTGTGCAGAAAAAATTAGGTGTAAGATTTACTCTGTAGGGAAAAATAGATTTTTTTTTAGCATATTTAATTTCATGGAAATTAAGCTTCAAATACAGGATATTTTTAACTTTCTGGTTTTCTGAAGTCACAAAATTGACCGAATTCAACTTATAAATTGGAAAATAAAGTGTGCACTATGTAAAAGTTATGGCATATTTTGATTTTAGGTTTTATCCCTTTCCCAATTTACCAAACACAGCAGATCTTACACTTAAATGTGCAGAAAAAAGACAAACTTAAGATTCCTCTAGAGGAAATCGATAAAACATGTGATCTGAGGGTTCACACTTTCTCATACCACTGTATATGGAAATTCAGCTTAAATAACGTCCCTTTTTGAACTTTCTTGTTGTTGTAAAGCCACCAAAATCAAGCCATTGACAACAAGCTGTATTAAAAAAATGTTTGTGTGGCTCTGCTCAGATAACATGCCCCTTATAGAGATTTTAACTAACAGAAATACTGTTAATTACTAAATTCATCCTAATAAATAGGAAAATAAAGTGTGCATTTAGCAATGGTTATGCCATGTATTAGATTTTAGGTTTTATCTTTCTTTCTATATACCAAACACAGCAAATCTTTAATAACACGGCAAATTTTGCACTAAAATGTGCAGAAAAAAAGCCAGATTTCATTTTTTTCCTCTAGAGGAAGTCATAAAACCAGCGATTCAATATGCTATATATGTTTTTACACCCTGTACATGAAAATTAAGCTTCATTAACAGCCCATTTGGAATGCATTGTCCCAAACATCAAGCCATTTACATATACCCACCTATTCAGCCTACTGAAGTTTAGCCACGCCCACTCAGGGCATATGAAGTATTTCACCTCAGACTGAATTTGGAAAGAGGTGCAGAACAGATCTCACCTACATACTTTATATTGTAATGTACGAGACCAATAATCACAGAAGTATGCGGTTTCATTATAATTGAATTAATAATAAGCAGCTGGAAAAAAATCCTAGAAATGAAAAATGAATTCTAAACAAATAATTTGAATAAGAATTATGTAAAATGACTGAGTTTGGTTAATGAACCCACATTCAATGATCACATAAGGAAATGCAGGACATGGATCATTAATATGGACATTTATGACTTGTAGTTAAATATGAGCTGAGGTTATGTCACTGAGTTATTGATCACGACTATTTTGACAGATTAAGTTTGGACAAAGCGTAATAAGCCATAATCCTGATATGATGCGTGTTATATTGTCATTTCCACAGAAACCATTTCAACAAGCTAATGCTAATGATAATAATGCAACAATAAGAAAATAATGATAATCATTTTCCTTCATGTTCCATCGGCTCGGCTCGGCTGACGCGCTGCGGCGAGGGTTGGGGGAGGGTGTGGATGGGGGTTAGATGAGGGCGCGCGAGTTCCGTTCCGGGCCGTGTGGTTTACGAGGCCTTTGAAAGTGCTTTAGCGTGCACTTGGAACGTGGGGGGATAAAGCGGGTGGTACGGCTACGGGGCAGGCGCGCGGATAAAAGATGATCTTTGGGCCGAGCATATGTTGTGCCAATATTAATTTGAAACGGCCGGCTCCGGGCGGCGGCTGCAGCAGGCGCAGCAGGCGGGGGCCTTTTTTATAGGACAGCCTTTATGTCATTATTAAGCAGGACTCAGCCCTCCGCCTGCCAGGGGGTTGATTTCAGTGGACAGATGTCCTTTTTTTTCCTCTCTTCTTTAAAACAACCTCTTTTCCGTTCTGATGACCTCGCCTCCTGTTCGCTTCCCTCTCCCAGGCTTTGACCTTGTCAAGTGTGAAGAGCCGGGCACCCCCAACTACGGCTACAAGATCCAGGACGACGGACACTTCGCCAACACCTATGTGCTGTACAGCTGCAACCCGGGCTACACCCTGCACGGGAGCAGCACGCTGACCTGCCTCAGCGGAGAACGCCGGGTCTGGGACAAGCCGCTACCGTCCTGCATCGGTAAGAAGACGCCTACTTATGATCACATCAGTTATCCGCTAACCATCAGAGCCACTGGTCATCTAGTGGGACGTTTTTGTAGCAATGTGTGGAATCACTGATCACTATTCAGTTCACTTCCAGCCATTCAGCACATGGTGCTCATTTGTCAGGAGATGTTTTGTGTGTTTGGGGGAGGGGGGTGCGGGAGGGCTGGGCAGGGTTGATGGATAGTCCACCTGTGTGAGTTATTCAAGAACTGGAGCTCAGACAGGAGTCCAGATCTCAACATGGCTGAATGTGTTTGGGGTTCTTTGGATGGTCATGTCACACGTCCAGAAGGCCTGGTGTCACTCCACCTCCACCCCTACTGCACCATCTGCAGGAACTGTGTGAGGATGTTCAAGCTGCATGGGATGGATTATCACAGGACTCCATTAGGAACCTCTACAGCTCCATACCGAGACGTCTGGCGTGTTGGGTTAGCAAACATGGCCGCCCGACCCCATACTGAGAGACAGACTTCTGTATGTGTAGCTCAATAAATATTGATCATATCAGTCTAAATTTATCATCAGTTATTGATCCTGGTCACCTTTATCTTCCTTCCCAACACCACCGCACTCCCACACCTCCTTCTGGGTGCAGCTGTTCTGTAATGATGAGTGTATATGAACTGAAGGACTACATTTTGGGGGGGATGGGTGGAAAACCAGCCAGCTCTCTGAGCTGCTCCTGTAGAATGAAATGACATGTCTATCAGGGAGTGAGGAATCATTCAGAAGCATGTGAAGGCATCCCGGCTACAGATGTTGAATCTGGCTCTGTTATGGGATGCTAGGTGTGGGGTATGTTTAACAGTCGTGCCTCTCCACTAATTGAAAAGAGTGCAGAGCGTACGCTCTTTGTGTTGGGAGCTTTTTGCCTGTAATACGAGGGAATGTGAAATTTCCACCCTCCGTCACAAATAATTCAGTAACTGCTTGTCGACATTTGTCATTATTTACGAAAGTGGAATCAGAGGCAGATGAGAAAGGAGAGAAAGAAAAAATACTGTCTGAAAATAATAAAATGATTCATTTCAGCCGCAGCGTATTAGAGAGCCTGTCAAACACGTCGCGGGAGTCATTTACAACTGACTGAGGAAAGTTTTCTTTACTTGAGAAAGATAAATGTTATCGCGGATGTCAGCATGTCTCGCCGAGAGCTTCTTAGCGGATGGAAATGTGAGTTGAGCATAGAGTACTTGGTGGTGGCAGTCAAAGGGTCTACTGGGGGACAACCGTGGGCTGGAGGTTAGGGAACCAGCCTTGTGACTAGAAGATCGCTGGTTCGATCCTGTGAGCTGACTGAAGCAAAACGGCTAACCCCCATCTCCTCTGTAGGTGCCACAAATGGGGCTGCCCACCGCTCTGAGCAAGCATGCTCACTGCCCCCTAGTATTCTATTCTATTCTATTCTGTTCTGTTCTATTCTATTCTATTCTATTCTATTCTATTCTATTCTGTTCTGTTCTGTTCTGTTCTATTCTATTCTATTCTGTTTAGTTCAGTTCAGTTCAGTTCTATTCTATTCTATTCTATTCTATCCTGCTCTATTATTGTCTATTCTATTCAATTCTATTCTATTAATGTCTGTTTTGTTCTATTCTATTCTGCTCTATTCTATTCTATTTTATTTTTTTCTGTTATTTTCAATACTGGTGTGTTCTGGCCTATTTTATTCTATTCTATTATTGTTTATGTTGTTCTGTTCTATCCTATCATGCTCTATTATTGTATAGTCTGTTCTATTCTTTTCTATTCTGCTCTATTCTATTATATTCTATTGTATCCTGCTCTATTTTTGTCTATTCTATTCCATTCAATTCTATTATTGTCTATTTTCTTCTGTTTTATCTTATTCTGTTCTATCCCGATCTATTCTATTCTATTCTATTCTATTCTATTCTATTCTATTCTATTCTATTCTATTGCTTGTTTACTCAGAAACTGTCTGCAGAGTGAATGTGACAGGTTTGCATGTTACCTGGTTCAGGAGTATATTTCTATCCAAAGGAACTGTAGAGTAATGGACAGTGATAGTTCAGTGCTGCTCACATGTAACAATACCAACCTAGAATCCCTGTAATGGGATGATCCTAACCTCCGCTGCCAATCAAATCTATTCTACCCACTCTGTAGTTTCCAGTTCTTCTTACTGTTGGGTGTCAGTCCACGTGTCCTTTATTGATGACAATGTTACACAGAAAATAGGGCCCCTAACAACCACCTGGAACACCCGCTAGACCCACCAGCACTGAGAACATCAAACTCCACGGGTGCTTCAGACCTGAGAACATTCACAGGTGTTTCTGTCCATCCCTCTTCCACTGTAAGAAGACACTTTAGCACTCTAAAGGTCTGAAAGGAGCTGTATCTGTTCAAGAAGCTCCTCACCGAGAAAAGAACAAGAACATTGAAACTGGACATCTGAGGAGGAAGGTCTTATGACTCACAGTTTGAGTGGAAGTACCAACATGTGTTTCTAATAAAGTGGCCAGTGTGCGAAGAGTGATGTCTCCTTGGCTATGATATATAGAGTGCATCCATAAGAGACTTCGTTTAGTGCACTTGCATGGAACTGCCAAGCCAGAGTTTTAGATGGAGGCCCTCGTTTTGCTCAGAACCGAGGCAAAACATCTGCGATGGGCTCCTTAAACCGACCCAGCGGTTTCCTAATGTGTACCTTTGAAAGGAGACACATGGTGCCGTTCTGCACCGCTCCGGTCCCCGTGCCCTAATTAAAACGGCTTGAATGAGATATACTGCAGGTGCTTGGCATGGAAAATGGATGATATTGCCCAGAGCGGTCATTGTATTCATTTGTTTGAATTAGCCAACATAATAAGGCCGTTTCCTTCCTCGTTCAGCCGACTTCATGTTTCCCGTGCAGAGTGTGAGGATCAGCAGGATTCTCAGTGGCTTAAAGGAGACTGAGCTGTTTCGGCATGAACTGTTGTGACATATGGTGCCAGTCAAAAGTCTGCTTCTGTTCTGGTTGACCGTATGTTTCTGATCATCTTAAAGCTGCTTAAAGGCTTGAGGTTTGTCTCGACCACAGTGTAAATACACTCATCATCAAAAGAATAGCTGCACCCAGAAGGAATCAACTCACAGGAATGAAACTTAGTGGCTCAAGGCGAGACCTGCGAATGATTCAAGTTGCATGATCGGCCGTGAAACCGCACATGTGACGTAAGCAAGGACGGGCCTTATCCCCGTACCTGACTGACCCAACAGCCACGAAAGCAGACATCCAGGAGGCAGTGATTGGAAGCACCCTTGGAAGATGGCTGCACCACTCAGGACTACATGTACACAGACCGTTCCAACGACCGCTCTTAACACCACGTCACCGTCACCAAAGACTGCAGTGGTGTCGTACCAGACTGTCACAGAGTGACTCAGAATGGCAGCAGGTCATCTTCAGTGACGAGTCCCGCTTTAGTCTTGGTGGAGACGCCCAACGAACCCATGTGTGGAGGCACCGTGCTCATCCTTGGAACAGCTTGTCACGCATCACACATCCAGAAGGCCTGGAGTCCCTCCACCTCCACCGCTACCGCACCATCTACATGAACTGTGTGAGGATGTTAAAGCTGCATGGGATGGATTATCACAGGACACCATTAGGAACCTCTACAGCTCCATACCGAGACGTCTGGCATGTTGGGTTAGCAAACATGGCGGCCCAGCACCATGCCAAGAGACAGACTTCTGTATGTGTAGCTCAATAAATATTGATCATATCAGTCTAAATTTATCATCAGTTATTGATCCTGGTCACCTTTACCTTCCTTCCCAACACCACCGCACTCCCACACTTCCTTCTGGGCTTTTGACGATCAGTGTATTTGCTCCCAACACAGCTTATCCAACAAATCAGCTTACACAAGGAGCAGGGTTGAGAAACAGAACACCTGTTAACTTGTTGTCGCTTGGGATTGACTGGGGGTTCCCAAACCCTTGTATCCGACCGTACAGTACGTCTATGATCAGCACCTACATACAATAACCACCATTACTTGTTGTCTGCATTAGCCTTGTAGCTCCAGCGCCAGACGAAAGAAAGTCCTGGCTGACGTATTTGGGTTCAACTTTGTGAGCTAGCTGTATAATCTCTGAACAAAACATGCCATAACTCTGCCTCTCCTTCCTCCCTCGCTAGCGGAGTGTGGAGGCCACATCAGCGGCGCCACATCTGGTCGCATCCTGTCTCCCGGCTACCCGGCCCCCTACGACAACAACCTCCACTGCACCTGGTCCATCGAGGCCGATACAGGGAAAACCATCAGGTACCCGAAGCCATGATTTCCTCTGTGGGCAGCGGGGTGTGCGTTTTCCGCCGCACCTCCGTTAATTCCCATGTAATTCCCGCACAACTCATAACGTAGCATGGTGATTGCATCGCCGCCCCTGCTACGAGGCCTACCGCTGGCTGGCATCTGTTACTTCAAGTCCATTATCGTAAGAGTAGGGGAGAGAAAACGGCGAACACAAGCAGAGATAAGCCAATTAGGCTTTCAGAAACGGGCTGAACATCAGGTAAGCCAATTCAGTTTAAAGAAGGGATCGCCGCAATGGTGTGATTTGACGGCGCTGCTGGATGCGCTCCATTATTCCGGAATGGAAAGGGACTTCTCTGTCCCTCTCGGTACAGAGATGTCGAGACTGGTTGAAGTACTTGAATACACAGTTCTGTGTTTGCGCTCTCTGGCGCCGCTAACTGAGGGAGCCCGACGATGTCCACCCACGCGTCCCAAAGGGCCAGTTAGCGTTGTTTTGACTACTATTGATAAATGGCTTGTCAGCATTGTTTCTGCTCCGCTAATGTTGGCAGCGGTTGACGTGAGGACAGGCCGCGGCATCGTCAGATCTAAATACTCAGAGAGAATAGCCGGGGGGCCGAGCAGCACCACACGCGACCTCATAACGAGAAAGAGAGGGCCTGCCGAAGATCACTTTAGAGCTTTTTCACGTGCGAGTTGAGAAGATCTCAACGATGTGGAAACAGGGCCCGGAACACACTTTAAATAATTCCAGAAAGTGGAATTATTCAAAATCCGGAAAAAAGGAGCTGTGGTGTACAAATCAACACCCACACAGTTGAATTATAGAACATGAGTGTTGAACTGTAAGGCCTGAAAAGACCAAGTGAATTATAAAGGAACTGCTGTTGGAGACCAGCTGTCTGAGCTAGATAGAACCGAACTGGTCAAAATTCCCCAACAAGGTGGAGTTACACTTCAGAGGAGCACTCTGTAGTTCTACAGGTCCAGACTGTAGTCCATCTGTTTCTCTGTATACTGTATTACCCTGTTCTTCAATGGTCAGGACCCCCACAGGACCACCACAGAGCAGGTATGGTGTGGGTGGTGGATCATTCCCAGCACTCCAGTGACACTGACGTGGTGGTGGTGGTGTGTTAGTGTGGGTGGTGCTGGTGTGAGTGGATCAGACACAGCAGTGCTGCTGGAGTGTTTGAACACTGTGTCCACTCACTGTCCACTCTATTAGACACTCCTACCTTGCTGGTCCACCTTGTAGATGGACAATCAGAGACAACAGTGGTTACAGGACGCTGCCCACAGGACCCTGCCCACAGGACATGGCCCACAGGACGCTGCGCATAGGACGCTGCGCACAGGACGCTGCGCACAGGACGCTGCCCACAGGACCCTGCCCACAGGACGCTGCGCACAGGACGCTGCCCACAGGACGCTGCCCACAGGACCCTGCCCACAGGACCCTGCCCACAGGACGCTGCCCACAGGACGCTGCCCACAGGACGCTGCCCACAGGACATGGCCCACAGGACGCTGCGCATAGGACGCTGCCCACAGGACCCTGCCCACAGGACGCTGCCCACAGGACGCTGCCCACAGGACGCTGCCCACAGGACGCTACCCACAGGACGCTGCTCACAGGACACTGCCAACAGGACGCTGCCCTAAGTGTTGAGAATGATCCGCCTCCCTTCATAATACCTGCTCTGTGGTGGTTCTGTGGGGGTCCTGACCATTGAGGAACAGGTTAATACACTATACAGAGACACAGATGGACTACAGTCTGTAACTGTAGAACTCCAGAGTGTCCTATATGCTCAGTGGCGCTGACTAAATTAGTTTTTCCTCGATTTTTGAGTGCTTTGGGAATGAAACGGGCTTAATAGTCTAAATACAGGGCTGAAGTATAGAAGTTTAGAAGTTAACTCTTCTCCAAATGTGCATGAAATAGCGTTAAATTGAACCAAATCTATAAATCTGCGTTCTCCGCTATGTGCTATGCTAATGAGTAAATATGGATTTAGCAGTTTAATGGTGTTAAATCCAGCAAAGCGTCTCAGAATGTGCCTATTAATGACCCTAGATCAGCTTTCGTCTGTGCTCATTTCAATACAGAATCCAAAGAAATGATTGTAGACCCTAATTCAGTATACAGAGGTGGTCTGCTGGTCCTGGAGTAACCCTGTCAGGCATATTACGCCTGCTCTACAGTACCTGATCCGACTAATCAGCTCCTTTACAAGCTCTTCCTGAGCTGGACTACACTAAAGAAGATATGGTTCAACTGTGTTAAGTGGTTGAACATGAATGAAACGTGTTACATCAGCACAATTCTTTCCATTCAGAGTGCAGTGAAAGACAGCGGTTGTGTTGATGTAGCATGTTTCATGTGTGCGGAACCGCTCGACACATTTGAAGCAGTACTGTAAAGTGGACAATGCTGACACCAAGGTTTTGCAGCAGGTTAACCCCTGAAGCTGCAAGACCTACAGCTCTGGAAAAATTTAAGAGACCACCTCTAAATGATCAGTGTCTCTAGGTGTGCAGGTTCTGGGTTTGTGTTGGACCAGAATTCCTCAGTTCTGTTTGATTCTCTACACTACTGGAAGCATGTCTCCCAAACTCCAGATCAGATATTGTATTAGATCTGTTTATTTAGAAAATCACTAATGACCTCCAGAAGCCTGTTTTTAGAACCATGCTCGCTGTGCGTTTCACCCCAGCCACCGCTCGCCAGTCTCTCTGTAGGTCACTCGAGGTCATCTTACAGTGGGTAAGGGACACTGGAATGAGGTGGTGCTCATCACGGTCAGTAGAGAGTGGGTTTGGCCCTCTGCCAGTCTGTAGCTGTGTTGTCCTGTGTGTTTGCTGCTGGACCTTGTTCTTATGAACCAGAAGCTCACTGTATCTGCAAGTAGAGCTAGAGCCCAACCTTCGGTTCCTCACTGAGAACCTGCTGTACATGTGGAGATGCTGATTTAAGGAGACACCTGGAGTGCTCTTGTATTTATTTCCAGAGCTGTATTGTCCAGTAATTGCTATTAACAGGACATTTAACTGACATTTTTCACTTTTCTGTGTAATTAATATATTAAAATGTAAACAAAAGCCCTTCACAGTGGTCTGACTTGAGCTGCTCACAGTGGTGGTGATGGTAACCAGACATCAGAAGAGTCTTAATGCCTTTAAAAGTATTCTTACAGTACATTCTTAAACTATTAAACTGTTACGAATTCATTGCCTAATACCTGAGACACTGATAGTTTATGAATGTCTCTATTCTGATAGTTCATTATTATTGGCGGAGAGGTAGATACAGGGCGTTCTACTCTAAAAACGTCCACAAGGAAAACTGATAGTTTCAGATGTGTAACTATTTTACCATCATCAGCATTACCTATAAAAGCTCAGTCACTGGTGGGTTTGGATACAAGCTAAGGCTAGAAAAGTGCATTAATGAAGTGGGGTCTAAGGGCAGAACAAGGGATGAATAAATGACTCATAGAGGAGTGTGGGTCTGTATGTCTGTGGATTTGTTTGGGAGTCTGCTCTTAAGTGTGTACACTGTAGGTTAAAGGAGACAGTAGAGTTTGAATGGGGGTTCAAATGAATGGGAGGAACGAGTGGTGGGGAAAATAGACAAATAGATGAGTGAGGGTCAGACCAATATCTAATTTGTGCTTGTGTTGCTGCCCTTCAGTCAAGCAGAAGTACAGTAGATGGGCTGGTACTTTGCCATCCCTTTTATTCCTAAAGGAAAAAAAACTCGGAATGCAGTGATGTTTTTTGGAAAACCGCAAATCGGATCAAAAAGCTGTGTACAAGAACGCCATTCCCGATCAGACCAAGAGTTCAGAGTTGGAAATGTGTTGATATCTCAATTGCATTGTGCAATTACTAATGACGATATGTGTGTTGTAGGCATGGTAACCCCTGGTTCTCTACCATCCACTTCCTATACAATTCCCACACAATTCCTTAATCATGTTGTATGGAAACTGTATGGACACAATATCTTCCCAAGGTTTCTCTTCGGTTAGTCCTTAAGGAAGGTCCTCAGATACAAATCTACATAAGACTCAGGACATGCTCTTAAACCACACCTTGGTGCTCCTCAGTGTGCGTCGGTTCTGTTCTTACCCAATTCAGGAAACACTGGTTAATATCAGAACCAGGAAAACTGAGTAAAGTGGCTGTAAAGAAGAAGAAAGTTACTTTAGAGCGGTCGGTGAATGAGACCCATTGAAACCCCCATTAAACTAGCATATAACATACATTACCTGTAGCTCATTGAATCAGGCGGAGAGAGTCTCTAAAGGTTAATTGAGTCGGATATGCCAATATACCATATTTTCCATGTACCTTCCTTAGAAAATCAGAGATCACCCTTTCTTTATTTCATTTCTATTCAACAGGGCCATTGCACCCTAGTCGTTCACTTTTCAGGGGGCATTTCTAAAGAGGTTAGAGCAAAGATCTAGATCTAATTGGAGAACGTCTGTCACGCATCCCTCTGGCTCAGTACTGAGCCTAGCCACTGGGGACTCCATTTCCCAGGACGACCTGGGTGAGCCACCTGAGCAACCTCCTCCTGATTACTGGTTTGTTTTGGGGTCTACTTGAGGTGTTTGCTTTGTTTAACCCATTACCTGGAAGAAGAAGACCTGGTAGACCCAAAACTCACTAAGCCAGAGACCACTGGTGCATTTTTAGTCAAGTACAAGTTTTATTTTTTTGAAGCTACAGAGAAAACAGGACTCCTAACAACCACCTGGAAGAAGACCTAATAGACCCACCAGCACTGTCCCCATCAGATAAACAGCACTTAAAGCCTGGGAGTGCTGTAACTGTTTTACGATTCAAGGCTGTACATTTAATTGAGTGGCTTTTAAAATGAAAGACAAATAAAAGAAGCTCCTTTTAGTGACTTCTTCCAAACCCCATTGCTGTTTACTATGAACATCCCAAATACTGACTGTAAATATGAGCGTACACCCTGAAAATCTGAGAAATTAATACCCAAAAGTCAGAGACCACCCTACATTTATTACATTGTCCAGTCAAGTACAAGTTTTCATTCTTTAAAGCTACAGAAAAACTCCTAACAACCACCTGGAAGACCTGGTAGACCAACCAACACTCTCCCCATCAAATAAACAGCACCTAAAGCCAATTTCAGGTAACTGTTTCACCATCGAAGACTGTGAGGTGGATTTAGTTGCTTATAAAAAGACACACAGTTGAACACAGCTCCTTTTGGTGGCGGTATCTAAACCTCACTGATGTGTATTAGTAAAACTGGCTTTAAATATGCGCATATATCCTGAAAATCGTCATTTCTTAGAAATTAATATCCCAAAATCAGTGTCAGTTATCACCCTACATTTATTAAATTTGCAGTCAAGAACAAGTTTTTATTCTTGGAAGAAATCAGCACTGTAAAAAGTGCAACCGGAAGAAACACTCAAGCAACCGAATTAGTTGCACTCAACTTTAATTTCAAAAAGTCGTTTGTTCAGTGACCTTTTTATTTAAGTTGAATAAACCAAATCCATTCACTTGTAAGATTGGACCCACGAAACACTTTTTACAGTGAGGACTCCTAACAACCACCTGGGACACCTAGTGGAGTGTAATATTAACCCCATCCCAGAACATCACTCAGGAGGTGACTCGTTATTTGTCCGGGGACCTTATATGGCTAAGATAGATAGATATGACCTATGACCCAGCCCAGTGACACCGAGACCTCTTGACTTCTAAGAGTCCAGGGAATAAGCATGTACGTTTGCCGTCCGCAGCCTCCACTTCATCGTCTTCGACACAGAGGTGGACCACGACATTCTGAAGGTGTGGGACGGCCCTGCGGAGAGCGGGATCCTGCTGAAGGAGTGGAGCGGCTCCCTGCTGCCCGAGGACACGCACAGCACCTTCAACATCCTCACGCTGCAGTTCGACAGCGACTACTTCATCAGCAAGTCAGGCTTTTCCATCCAGTTCTCCAGTAAGCATCTCCTGCTCTCCCTCTCCCAGCTTCCTCAGGCTGTCTCTCGCCCGTGTTTCATCTGCCTCACTGTCATCATATCCTTCATGCCGTCTGTAGTCTCCGGCTCACGCGCAACGGCGCCGCTTCACTCCTGTTCTATTTATTTCCAGCGCAGACTGTTCAAGAGGGTCCTAATTACTCAGACACGCCGCTGGGAGACTTATAAT
Organism: Prochilodus magdalenae; assembly: GCA_024036415.1. NCBI lineage: Eukaryota > Metazoa > Chordata > Actinopteri > Characiformes > Prochilodontidae > Prochilodus > Prochilodus magdalenae. The sequence goes on from JAMWET010000571.1 coordinate 19,039, forward strand.
TAAACCTGTGTTTGAAATGTGACAAAGTAGATAAAATAGGCTTATATATATGTGTGTATATATATATATATATAATATATATTATATATATATTTGGATCTCTGTAGTCACGCAGTACAGAGATCATATTCATATGGACGCTGTCATGTGAGTTGTTGGGAGGCTCACAGCATGGCATATTTAGAGGAAAGCAGCTGTCTCTGCCTCAGCCTCTCTCTCTCTCTCTCTTTCTCTCTGCCTCTCTCTCTCTCTCTCTCTCTCTCTCTCTCCCATCCCTCACCCCTCGCTCTCTGATCCACACCCCCCCGATCTCACACTAATCTAAAATTTATCTGCATTACTTCAGCCACAACTGCCACAACCTGCAACGACCCAGGCACCCCGCAAAACGGCAGCCGCTACGGGGACAGCAGGGAGCCGGGGGACACCATCTCCTTCCAGTGTGACCCAGGCTACCAGGTCCAGGGAGTGTCCGAGATCACGTGCGTCCAGCTCAACAACCGCTTCTTCTGGCAGCCTGACCCGCCCACATGCATAGGTCAGTCACAGAGACGGTGTATGTTTGCATGGTACGGTTCTCTTTCCTCTCAAGCGACGGCGGTCACTCTTTAAATGGAGTGTGTCTAATAACTGTGTAGTTACACAAGTATTAACCATGTAACTACTGGTGATGCATTAACGGGTACGGAAGGGTTCTAATGGTACAGCGTTTCTAAAGAAATAGGCATCTGAACTTCGGGTTTTACTCGTGCATGGCAAAGTGGGTCTTGAAACAGCATATATACTTCTCTGTAATTACACGTGTGTAATAGGCCGAGGGTAATTACATTTGTATAAGCGGCTGTTTTTCCAATAAGACCTTTCTGGTTGTAGCAGGAGGTTTTTAATTACCGGCACTAATTCCGGCATGGTTAAGTGGCTGAAATATTAGGTATATTATTAGGTGAAAATATTATAGGCGTGCCGGTACAGATGATTTTTGCTGACTAAGCAGAAAGCTGCTAAAAGTCTGGCATAACTTCTAAAGCATGATATTATTTAGACTCTCAGTTTAAGCGAAGCATATGCAGACAGTGTTAATGGCTTAGTTGTTTAAGAGGTGTTCTCTAGGTACCAGCACTGGCCCCCTGTTCGGGCAGTGTCTGAGCTCGTGGTGAGTTTTAGACTCTGACCTTCCTCTACTAGCTGGAATAGTATCCAACGGAACACTAAGCACGGTTGTAAGTCGCTCTGGATAAGAGCGTCTGCTAAATGCCTTAAATGTAAATGTAAGAGAGAGATAAAGATGGAATCTGATTGGTGTTGGTACAGCAGATACAGTGTCAGACATGAAGACGTTGTACTGACGCTAAAGTAACAACACAGGCGTACCTAGCCAAATACCTTGCTTTTTGTTGTTTCCTGTGCAGATGCAGCACAAACTCGCTCAGAATACAGGTGTTTACACACCTCACGTCTTCAATCACATGTAATTACCCGTAGTTACATTGTAGTAACATGTGTAATTACAAGTCTTCAATCACATGTAATTACCCGTAGTTACATTGTAGTAACATGTGTAATTACAAGTCTTCAATCACATGTAATTACCAGTTGTTACATTGTAGTTGCAGGTGTAATTACAAGTGTTCAATCACATGTAATTACCAGTAGTATCATTGTTGTTACATGTGTAATTACAAGTCTTCAATCACATGTAATTACCAGTAGTTACATTGTAGTTACAGGTGTAATTACAAGTCTTCAATCACATGTAATTACCAGTAGTTACATTGTAGTTACAGGTGTAATTACACGTCTTCAATCACATGTAATTACCCATAGTTACATTGTAGTTACATGTGTAATTACACGTCTTCAATCACATGTAATTACCCGTAGTTACATTGTAGTAACATGTGTAATTACAAGTCTTCAATCACATGTAATTACCAGTTGTTACATTGTAGTTGCAGGTGTAATTACAAGTCTTCAATCACATGTAATTACCAGTAGTTACATTGTAGTTACAGGTGTAATTACAAGTCTTCAATCACATGTAATTACCAGTAGTTACATTGTAGTTACAGGTGTAATTACACGTCTTCAATCACATGTAATTACCCATAGTTACATTGTAGTTACATGTGTAATTACACGTCTTCAATCACATGTAATTACCCGTAGTTACATTGTAGTTACATGTGTAATTACACGTCTTCAATCACATGTAATTACCCGTAGTTACATTGTAGTTACATGTGTAATTACACGTCTTCAATCACATGTAATTACCAGTAGTTACATTGTTGTTACATGTGTAATTACAAGTCTTCAGTCACATGTAATTACACGTAGTTACATTGTAGTTACAGGTGTAATTACACAGTTGTGCCTGGCATGGCGGCAGCAGTGTGTATTCTCTGTGTAATTACACGTGTAATAAGCGGAGTGTAAATAGATTTGCTAATGCAGCTGTTTTTCCAATTTTCCGATGTTTCTGAGGTTTGGTAATTCCTAAAATAGTAGGTAAGAACTAAGGGGCGTACTGATACAGTACCCAGTTTCGGTATCAGTCAGATTCTTGCCAAAATCACTGGATCAAATATCCCAAGAAAAACAGGGTAATCCTATATGACCCATTGGCCCTAGCTATTAGCCAAATCTATTGTGTGAATGCGCAACTCAGCTTTTGCCCATAGTTCAACTTTTAATTTTTGATTTTGAATATTTGATTGTGCTGACTAATCAGTTATGCTGCTAGAAGTTTAATTAAACAGCTGTTGTGTAACTTGTAAAGCATGATATTATTTAGAACGCTTGTTAAGCAAACCTTATCCACATAGTGTTAACCATGCTTAGTTTTTAAGAGAGAGAAGAAGACGGACTCGGATTGGTGTTGGTATCAGCAGATACTCAAGTTAGTGGTCCCAACCCTAGTAACAAAGATGCCTCAGAATGTAGGCATATAAACACTCCTGTGACAATCAGAGAAGCCTTGTATCACATGTAATAACCAGCAGTTACATTGTTGCTACATGTGTAATTACACAATTGCAGTTCAGAGTGCCGCCACATTTCTTTAGTCCACTCCTGCTCCTACCGCTGCCTGGCAGTGCCCCCCTGCTCCCAACACATCTGATCCAGGTAACGAACTGATGAATAAGCTCTTCACTGAGGTGAACTAGGGTGAGCACACTACGGTAGGCAGGACAGAGCTACTCCAGGAGCAGGAATAGAAACCAGAGCTTTGGTCCATAGAAGAGTTATCCCCAGAGTTACTGTATTATGTGATCTCAGATATTATGTCATATTGCCAATAAGCTCACCGGGGGGAATGGTCACCTGATACATCCACAGCACCAATAACGGGTACTGACTGTGCAAGGTTCTGGATGTAAGCCAGATCAATGTTCAGACACTCTTGCATCACAGAATTGTGTAGTTGGGTCCAGATTTGGTGGATGCCTTCCCTGGCACAATTCCGAGGAGAATTCCCTGTAGACTGGGATTTTAGCCACTGCTGGTAGACCCGTATGACCGTACGCTTCCATACACCTGCAGATTCAGCTACTTCCTTTATACTATGGTCTTTGGCCACGCCCACATGCTCAGTCCTTCCTTTTAGCCAATCATTAACATCTGCCCTGGAGCCATTTTCCACACATGGACCGAGACATTCCCTGCACTGTAGCACCTCTTCCCAATCTATGGATCCCGTCACTCACACCCCACAGGTATTAATAGCCCCATCATCCTCGTGCAGCGCCATCTGCAGGAGCCTGGAGTTACTACCACACAAGGTGACTCATTTTTTGTCCGGTGAGCTTATTAGTCTATGTCTGTTGATGGTTTGGCCTTGAAACAAGCAGATGAAGACACAGGTTCAGATCGATGTAACTGTACTCCATTGCCCTGCTGTGTAATTACTTATGTAAGTGGTTATGCATAACTCTAACCAGTCATAACTCTAGGCTGCATCTTGTGTTCAGTGCATGGCTTTGGACCTCACAGGCTGTTTGTCCTTGCATCTAGAGCACTTGGTAGGCATTTAAGGGAGTTATGTAACATTCCTCCAAGCGCAGTTGTACAGGAGCGAGTCAAGCTGCTAGCTAGTTTATTGTTTCCTAAATTACAGTGTGTGCTCGCTATCGCCAGCTCCTGGACCTCTATAATTGTTTCCCATTCTATTCTTTCATACTTCCTCCACCACTTAGTGCTGTGCACGTGGAGGACGCGCATTGTGTAGCATGCGTTGGGAAGCCACGTGTATCCGGGAACGTCTATATACTCTCATCTTCAAAAGAATAGCTTCACCCAGAAGGAAGTGTGGGAGTGCGGTGGTGTTGGGAAGGAGGATAAAGGTGACCAGGATCAATAACTGATGATAAATTTAGACTGATATGATCAATATTTATTGAGCTACACATACAGAAGTCTGTCTCTCAGTATGGCGTCGGGCCGCCATGTTCGCTAACCCAACATGCCAGACGTCTCGGTATGGAGCTGTAGAGGTTCCTAATGGTGTCCTGTGATAATCCATCCCATGCAGCTTGAACATCCTCACACAGTTCCTGCAGATGGTGCAGTAGGGGTGGAGGTGGAGTGACACCAGGCCTCCTGGATGTCTGACACCAAACCGTTCATCTTGGTGCTGAACACGTTTGGTCGTTGGGCGTCTCCACCGAGACTAAAGCGGGACTCGTCACTGAAGATGACCCGCTGCCATTCTGAGTCACTCCATGACAGTCTGGCGAGACACCATTGCAGTCTTCGGCAACATTGACCTGGGACAGTCGTCATAACGGTCCACGTGCATGTAGTTGTGTATTTTGGAGGCGTCTGCCAATAGTGCCAACACTAACAAGATGACTCATGGAGGACACCACTGTTTGCTGACTGTCTGCAGTTGTGACTGTTGGGTCAGTCAGGTATAGCGAAAAGGCTCATCCATGCTAATGTCACATGCACAGCCGAGCATGAGACTTAGTTCATTTGCACGTCTCACGAAATCTCACCTACCCACCAAGTTTCATTCCTGTCGGTTGATTCCTTCTGGGTGCAGCTATTTGTGATGATGAGTGTATTTACATAGCGTCTCCGGAACTGACTGCCATGTTACTGCACCGCAGCGCCCTCTGCTGCTCTTAAGGGTGCAAAGGCTGAGGCTAAAGCACTCGTCGCCAAGGTTGTTTCCATGCTCGGTGGCCAGCCGGCCTGTCGGTAATGCTTAGGTCACCGCGTTTGACGTGTTAATTATTATTTTCCAGATCGAGAATGACATTTACATATCCTTCCAGATAACTGTACCGAGCTCCACTAAATCTTTTTGATAATTCATGGCGTTATTGATCTCCGCCTTTTTCCTTTATGCTCCCAGAGTCCTTCCACTGTTATTGTCCTTCAGATAATGAACCCAGAGTAATCACCGTGTAATCAATTCAGCAAACGCTGCTCATCATCTGGGTGTGTATGTGGGTATGTGTGTGCGTGTGCATTTATTGAAGCCCTCACGTTAAAGATATCTCTCGTCCTCGCTCTCCTTGTTGTGATAGCTACCTGTGGAGGCAATGTGACAGGACCTGCTGGGGTAATTCTATCACCCAACTATCCCCAGCCCTACCCGCCCGGAAAGGAGTGCGACTGGCGAATAAAAGTCAACCCGGACTTTGTCATCGCTCTAATTTTCAAAAGGTAATGTGCTCACTCACGGTCGGAGGTCACCAGATGGGCGCTGGCATTATACTGGCGCATATCAGTGTGCCACGTCAGTGCCAGAGTGGAGGCAGCCAAAACACAGCCACATTCTTTCATTTCTGGAAGTAACAGCTGTTAATGCTAAACCTTTAAGGGGACCTCCACTAAAAGGGACTCTGTGTACTTCGATGGTTAAGATGAGTCCCTCAGAGTGGTTTACAGTGGTGGTAATAGGAACCAGACGTCCGCCTTTAAAAGTCAAGGGTTCTGAATACGCTGCCTGAGCCCTTTGAGAAGGGCATGGAGGAGAGAGGTACACACAGAGCACTGTAAGCCAAAACAGAATCTAGATTCCTTTGGATTCCTTACATCCAGTGAGAAGACATGAGGACCCCTGGTTCCCCGTCACCACCACTGTAGAGAGTCGCTGTCCAAAGACAAACAGGTATCTCCAAAAAGGCAACTTTACAGGAGAGGCCAAAAACCTAATTTAATCTGAATGGAAGTCAATGGAACCAGACGTCTTTTCAAGCCATTTTGCCATTTCTGTTGGTCCAATCTTAATGAGATGCTGTCTCAGTGTAAACAGCATCTGATGTGTTCCAATGAGGCATAAAAGTAAAAATTAGCAAAAATGGAGATACATGTTTTTCTTTGGACAGTGAAGATATATTTGGACAGCTACATTGGTAAGCTATGCCAAATGGCACACAGCCCTATGCTGAGCCAGCCAGTATTCAACCCTCGAATGACTGCTATTTACAGTTTGTCTGTGCATGTCTTTATGAAGAAGCCCCACTGCCCTGCACTTTTTGTGTCTTCCTGCTCTCAACACACCTGAACACACCAACTCATTTTATTTTACTGAGACCAGGAGGCAGGAAAACCACTGAAATCCACTGCACAGTGGGCCACAATGGACCAGGGTGGAGAAACACTGTGTTAGACCACAGAGCTGGCCTGTATAGAACTCTCCTGACTCTCCTGATTAACCGCCCCAGCTCTGCCATAAGGGAACTGAACCGATATTTTGAGTAGTGTTTTGGTAATGGTGATGAATAATATGCTGCTAATCACTCAGTTCCCCCGAGTGTTCATTAGAGATGGAACAATGGCGCTTTTATCTGTACAGGTGTCCGCATTGAAACCTGGAGGACGAGCGAGCGCTGTTTCAGGATAGACCTGTTACCGGATCGGATCGCATTCATTGTTTAGTTTCCATTCAGTCTTCGATCCAGCCCCCCTATAGGACCACCACAGAGCAGGTGTGATGTGGGTGGTGGATTATTCTCAGCACTGCAGTGACACTGACGTGGTGGTGGTGTGAGTGGATCAGACACAGCAGTGCTGCTGGAGTGTTGAGACACTGTGTCCACTCACTGTCCACTCTATTAGACACTCCTACCTTGCTGGTCCACCTTGTAGATGGACAGTCAGAGACGATAGCTCATCTACTGCTGCACAGTGCAGTGTTGGTCATCCTCTAGTCCTCCATCAGTGGGCAAGGACGCTGCAAATAGGACGCTGCCCACAGGACAACGCCCACAGGACAACGCCCACAGGACGCTGCCCACAGGACGCTGCCCACAGGACACTGCCCACAGGACACTGCCTACAGGACGCTGCCTATAGGACGCTGCTGTGCTGGACAGTTTTAGTTGATGGATCTCAGTCCAGCAGTGACACTGAGGTGTCCAGCAGCACTGCTGTGTCTGATCCACTCACACCAGCACAACACAGCACTACACCACCACCACGTCAGTGTCACTGCTGAGAATAATCCACCACCCACATATTACCTGCTCTGTGGTGGTCCTGTGGGGGTCCTGCCCATTGAAGAACAGGGTAATACAGTATACAGAGAAACAGATGGACTACAGTCTGGACCTGTAAGCACTGTAACCAGCAAGCATCAGCATCATGTCACGTCCCATAAACGATTTCTGCATCAAAGGAAAACCAAGAAACGAGTTTTCTGATGATTTATAGTTTATGATAAATCTATATTTCCATACAATTAATCTACATTCGTTTGCTGCCATACTACATATTATGATCAGACGCTGTATTCATCATTTAATGAACTTGTTGTGAGAAAAGTGGCTGCAGTGTAAGTTTATGGGAGTGATCTGCCTTCCAGATTCGTCTCTTCTCATCCCTAATAATGAGAAACGAGGCCACTTACCTGTCTGAGCCAGAAAACAAGCTTGACGAATCAGCCGCGTCCTTCATTTCTTTCTCCTCCACTTCTTTGGGCCTCTTTATCAGATGTTGATGGAATACTGGAGAGAGGCGGGGGGCGGCAAAGAAAGGCCCAAGAACGCATGATGGCTGTCTCTCTAAATGTCTTCTAAATGACAAACACCTGAGCTTTCCTCCATCGCTCAGTCCTCAGCACTGCTTTCTTGTTTTGCGCAGCTTTAACATGGAGCCCAGCTACGACTTCCTGCACATCTACGAGGGCGAGGACTCCAACGGCCGGCTGATCACGAGCCTGCAGGGGAACCAGGCGCCTGAGCGCATCGAGAGCAGCGGCAACGGCCTCTTTCTCGCCTTTCGCAGCGACGCCTCCCTCGGCATGTCTGGATTCGCCATTGAGTACAAAGGCAAGTCCCCCACCATCACCATCACAGGGTCCCTGCACTCCTAAAATTAGCAAGGAGAGGACAAGAAGAGTTACACTTTGGGTTCTCTAGCTCTGGATGGGGGAACTTTCATGGAGATAGGTTGGGAGTTGCATGGAAGTCAGTCAGTCACATTCAGCATTCACTGTTTCTGATAGTTAGCAAGATACTAGCTAACTAGCAGTTAACTAGCTGCTAGTGTTCTTCTTATATCACATCGCTCTGGCTATATGGATTCATATCTAATGTGTTATGTAGCCTTTACTGAATGTTTTTAGCAGAGAGAAGAGAAACCTATCAACTTAACTAGCAGATGAACAAAGCAGAACCATTAGCCAACATAGCTAACTAGCTAGTTAAGCTAACAGATTCCCAGTGAATTAGCTGTGCTTGTCAATGATGGTTTAGTTGAAATCACTGAAACTGTAATTTGACATGATGACATGCTCCCAGCAATTTGACTAGCCGTTTTATGAAACTTCATGAAAAATTTGAGACAGTTGATACAAGCTTTAACCAAGTATCCAATTATGTTGCAGAAGGTTTGACATTAAGCAGCACAAATGAAGTTTAGTTGCATGTTATTTTCAATCATGTTGCATAACAACAGTAGTGGACCATGACTGTTAGAGGTAGGTCTTCAACTCCAGCCATTAATGTCAAAACTCATCTTGACAATGATGCTAATATCTGCTAGCACACCTATGGGATTTAGTAGTAGTAGGTCATTCAACCTTTATTTTTTATGAGGGTGACCCTCATTATTAATATAGCCAAGCATTTACATCTTAAGGGATTGAAGAAGAAATTAAAGTGGAATTTAATCTGGAAAACTAAATCAAAACAATTTATTATAAAAGGCTACGTAGAAAAATGTACAGTAAACTCAAACAAGACAAATTGTAAATAAAATTAGGAGAACAATTAAGATTGAATTAATAATAATTTAGTATGATTTTTTTAATCTGAGCAATGAAATCTGAATAATATATTCACAACACTTTCTCAATATACTGGAAAAAATATTAAGATTATATTCAGTAAAACTGAACAGTTCCAGTTGAACACTGCATCGCACTTTCTCGAAAAGTTTTTAGAACATCATCATTTCTAGCTGGACATTATGATGTTTCTAAACTGCTGGTTATACTGGAGCCCCGCTTTATGATGTATTTCCATCTAGCAGTGCAGCAGGGGTCTACAAATCTAGGCCCTAAATCCAGTTTCCGGTCCTGGACGACAATCATTTACATTTACACTTATGGCATTTAACTGACGCTCTTGTCCAGACTGATTGTATTACAGGTAGGCCATTATAGCATTAGGAGTCTTGCCCAAGGACTCTTATTGGTGTAGCACAGCATAGTCACCCAGACCTGTATTCGAAACCCACATGTGGTGGTGGCTTCCTGGGTGGTATTGGTGTTATCCGCTGAGCGGTTCAACCATTCAGTTTGTGGTCAATCAGTTCCAATAACTGTTCACTTAACTTTAGAGGCATAAGAAAAGGTTGATACACCTGAGTATCGCAATATTGTGTTTTGTGATACTATATCGATTTTCAAAAATATAATATTGATTATTAATAATATGTTTATTGTAAAGACTGGTGGCAGGATGTGGTTCAGTTTGTGCTATGCTTAAACCTCCAACTACTACATAGCAGGTTTTTAATCTTAGTCTTCAGTCATTAGACTCTTCCTATACAATGTAAACAAGGGTGCACCACTAGCGTTAGCACGTTAGCATTAGCAAACATGAAGAAACATGAAGACTTCCTCCTGAGAAGGTCCTGAGATGTACTTTCAGTGGATGCTTCTTTAAAAACCTCAGTTGGAAGTTTCATTACGGAATCCAGAGTGGTTTACAGATGGGATACCTTTATGTTTGAGAGTGCAGGTAGTGTGTTGTAGTGCAAAATTAGAGTTCAGCTTTATTGGCCTATTAAACAGCATTGTAAAGGCAAATACAAGGAATTTGTCCATCTTCTGTTACATGTTAGCGCATAATCCGCAGTATGCTAAGAAATGCAATGCACTGAATTAACTTTGTTCATGTGCATACATAATTTCCACATTAATAAAATGTACTACATCGATGCACTTCCTGCCAAAGGTAAATAAACTGGACGCCCAAACTGTGTTAATGCACTGTGTTTTATTCATGTGGAAATAAGGTACACTTTTGAACGAAGCCCACTGAACACATCACTTTTCAGTGCAGCTCCCAGTGGATGTTTTCAGAATGTGCATGCCATATTAATATTCTTTCCATGCAACTCAATTCCAGTGCCGGGAACTCACTGCCCTGGAGTTTTAAGCATGCTCTGTCCCAAAACACCTGATCCAACTCATGAGCTCATTCATAAAGCCCCGAGTTGGATGAAGTGTGTTGGGGCAGGAGCTGAAGCTAAAATACACTCTTAGATTATAATGTGGCTCTGGTAGACGATAGAGTGGCTCTGGTGGATGATATAGTGGCTCTGGTGGATGATAGAGTGGCTCTGGTGGATGATATAGTGGCTCTGGTGGATGATAGAGTGGCTCTGGTGAATGATATAGTGGCTCTGGTGAATGATATAGTGGCTCTGGTGGATGATAGAGTGGCTCTGGTAGACGATAGAGTGGCTCTGGTGAATGATATAGTGGCTCTGGTGGATGATATAGTGGCTCTGGTAGACAATAGTGTGGCTCTGGTGGATGATAGAGTGGCTCTGGTGAATGATATAGTGGCTCTGGTGGATGATAGAGTGGCTCTGGTGGATGATATAGTGGCTCTGGTGGATGATATAGTGGCTCTGGTGGATGATAGAGTGGCTCTGGTGAATGATATAGTGGCTCTGGTGGATGATAGAGTGGCTCTGGTAGATGAATCAACTACAGTCTTCATTTCTGAAGGTCCACCCGCAGGGCACAGTTCCATGATCCAGATCATTAGATCACACTCTACTTGAAGAAATGGATTAATCCGAACTGCTAATGTTGCTAAAAATGCTTTTAAGTGTTGCTACGCCCCCCATTATAACTACAGGAACAAGTCTAAATGTGAGCCATAAAGGTTCTCATTTAAATCTGATCGCTGAGCTAAAATAGAACACAACAGAAGGCCCGGCTAAAACACAAACATTATAGCACCAGGATTCCCACAATGCCCCAGCATCCTTCCAGCGCTTTCAGATTCCGTATCAGCATGGGCAGCAGCTGTTCTCAACACTGCGGTAGGCGAGAACTTAACAGCCCAGATATATAAAAGTTACCAATGGAGCAGTCGGAGTAATGCTGACACTAAAGTTAGGGGTCAGTGGGGTCAATTGGGTCCATGCACCCATATTGGTCTATCAAATCAACAGCATTGGTTAAGTTGGCCACTTAACCTACCATCCACTCATTCCTCTTCAAAGCTGCTTATCCAAAGGGGAAGCAATTTGGCATCTCCAGTTCACCTAACTGCATTTGGATATGAACATTATCTGAAATTGTAGGTAATGATTGAGGCTTGAGCCTGAACTACTGTGTGAATGGCTTTCCCTTGGTTACTTGGATCACTGGATTAAGGCTTCTCACTACTGAACTTCATTATAGAGTAGCTCTGGTAGACGATAGAGTGGCTCTGTTAGACGATAGAGTGGCTCTCGTAGACGATAGTGTGCCTGTGGTAGACGGTAGTGTGGCTCTGGTAGACGATGGAGTGGCTCTGGTAGACGATGGAGTGGCTCTGGTAGATGATAGTGTGGCTCTGGTAGATGATAGTGTGGCTCTGGTAGACTCTAGAGTGGCTCTGGTAGACGATGGAGTGGCTCTGGTAGACGATAGTGTGGCTCTGTTAGACAATAGCCACTCTGGATTGAGGCTTGAGCCTGAACTACTGTGTGAATGGCTTTCCCTTGGGTACTTGGATCACTGGATTAAGGCTGCTCACTACTGAGCTTCCTTATAGAGTAGCTCTGTTACACGATGGAGTGGCTCTGGTAGACGATAGTGTGGCTCTGGTAGACGGTGGAGTGGCTCTGTGAGACGGTGGAGTGGCTCTGGTAGACTCTAGAGTGGCTCTGGTAGACGGTGGAGTGGCTCTGGTAGACGGAGGAGTGGCTCTGGTAGACGATAGTGTGACTCTGTTAGACAATAGCCACTCTGGATTGAGGCTTGAGCCTGAACTACTGTGTGAATGGCTTTCCCTTGGTTACTTGGATCACTGGATTAAGGCTGCTCACTACTGACCTTCATTATAGAGTGGCTCTGTAAGATGATAGAGTGGCTCTGTTAGACGATAGTGTGGCTCTGTTAGACGGTGGAGTGGCTCTGTTAGACGATGGAGTAGCTCTGGTAGACGATAGTGTGGCTCTGGTAGAGGATGGAGTAGCTCTGGTAGACGATGGAGTAGCTCTGGTAGACGATGGAGTGGCTCTGGTAGACGAAGGAGTGGCTCTCGTAGACGATGGAGTGGCTCTGGTAGATGATGGAGTGGCTCTGGTAGACGATGGAGTGGCTCTGGTAGACGATGGAGTGGCTCTGGTAGACGATGAAGTAGCTCTGGTAGACGATGGAGTGGCTCTGGTAGACGATGGAGTGACTCCGGTAGACGATGGAGTGGCTCTCGTAGACAATGGAGTGGCTCTGGTAGACGATGGAGTAGCTCTGGTAGACGATGGAGTGGCTCTGGTAGACGATGGAGTGGCTCTGGTAGACGATGGAGTGGCTCTGTTAGACGATAGAGTAGCTCTGGTAGACGATAGTGTGGCTCTGGTAGACGATGGAGTAGCTCTGGTAGACGATGGAATAGCTCTGGTAGACGATGGAGTGGCTCTGTTAGACGATGGAGTGGCTCTGTTAGACGATGGAGTAGCTCTGGTAGACGATGGAGTGGCTCTGGTAGACAATGAAGTGGCTCTGGCAGACGATGGAGTAGCTCTGGTAGACGATGGAGTGGCTCTGGTAGATGATGGAGTAGCTCTGGTAGACGATGGAGTGGCTCTGGTAGACGATGGAGTGGCTCTGGTAGACGATGGAGTGGCTCTGGTAGACGATGGAGTGGCTCTCGTAGACGATGGAGTGGCTCTGGTAGACGATGGAGTAGCTCTGGTAGACGATGGAGTGGCTCTGGTAGACGATGGAGTCGCTCTGGTAGACGATGGAGTGGCTCTGTTAGACGATGGAGTGGCTCTGGTAGACGATGGAGTCTGTTAGGCGATGGAGTGGCTCTGTTAGGCGATGGAGTAGCTCTGTTAGGCGATGGAGTGGCTCTGTTAGGCGATGGAGTGGCCCTGTTAGGCGATGGAGTGGCTCTGTTAGGCGATGGAGTAGCTCTGTTGGACGATAGCTACTCTGGATTGAGGCTGGAGCCCGAATTACAGTGGTAATGGTTTTCCCTTGGTTACTTGGATCACTGGATCAAGGCTGCTCACTACTGAGCTTCATGTCTGCTGAAGCAGGTGATGCTTCAACCCTAGCTGCTAACTCTTGCCGACGGAGGTCAGCCCAATCTTTACAAAGCCCACGCCTCATTACGCATTATGCGCTTCCGATGCAGCTGCTGACATTCCTGGGAGTAACATGTGGAATTTTCTTAGGTCGTCATGCGATTTGCATCACGCTAGACCCAAAGAGCCATGCATCTGTTTATTAGCATGTTAAGCCGTCATTAGCCGGCATGCGGCTAAGTGGTGGCGTGTGTGTGTTGTGTATTAAGTCAAATATTGTGCATCCATTTTTCGCCAATATTATTAACCTTTCTGCTTGAATACCTAGTCATCTCTCCTCAGATTCCCTTTAAAGAATGCACTTAACGAAATGCCAAAGCAATTCAGCTCAGACGTTGCACGTCCACCCCGCCCCCCCCAAAAAAAAACACACAGTGTGCCTTTTTAATTCGGACGGCCCGCCCACCTCATAGTGATGGCGGTTATTTATGAAAGATAAAACATATGGGACGAGAGTATGTGTTCTTGCTCCGTACCCGGACTACAAAGCTGCTGTGCTTCATTTCCAGACACGTTGCCACTTTCCCAGCAGAATATACAGAGCAGCATGCGAAGCTGGGCTGTGTTGCTACTTGTGAAATGAGACTTTCTCAAGGCCTCTGGGTGCAATCACACTCTCGGCCCATGCAGCTTGCCCAGTTCCCTCTTAAAAAGCCGAAAAGGAGGCAGGAGCGGAATGAGTGTTTGGATGGAAAGCAATGCAGTTTGAGGGTTGGGATAATTTTCACTTAAAGCCCAGGACCCATACACTCACCGTCAGAAGAGCAGCTCCACCCAGACCAGGTGTGGGAGTGCGGTGCTGTTGGGAAGGAAGATAAAGGTTACCAGGATCATGTACATTTACGGCATTTAGCTGACGCTCTTATCCAGAGTGACTTACATGGGTATCCATATTACAGGTAGGCCGGTGCAGTGTTAGGAGTCTTGCCCAAGGACTCTTATTGGTGTAGCATAGCCATGCAGACCAGGATTCGAACCCCAGTCTCCCACATGTGCTGGTGGCTCCCTGGTGGGTAGTGGTATTATCCGCTGAGCTACACCAACCACAATCAATACATGATGATCAATTTAGACTGATATGATCAATATTTATTGAGCTACACATACAGAAGTCTGTCTCTCAGTATGGCGTCCGGCCACCGTGTTTGCTAACCCAACATGCCAGACGTCTCGGTATGGAGCTGTAGAGGTTCCTGATGGTGTCCTGTGATAATCCATCCCATGCAGCTTGAACATCCTCACACAGCTCCTGCAGATGGTGCGGTAGGGGTGGAGGTGGAGGGACACCAGGCCTTCTGGATGTGTGACAACAAACCGTTCATCTTGGTGCTGACCACGGTGCCTCCACACACGGATTCGTTGGGCGTCTCCACCAAGACTAAAGCGGGACTCGTCACTGAAGATGACCCGCTGCCATTCTGAGTCACTCCATGACAGTCTGGTACGACACCACTGCAGTCTCTGGTGACGGTGACGTGGTGTTAAGGACAGTCGTGGTAACGCTCTGTGTGCATGAAGTCCTGCGTGGTGCAGCCGTCTGCCAATGGTACTGCACTAACAGGAGGACTCATGGAGGACACCACTGCTCACTGAATGTCCAGAATCGTGGCTGTTGGGTCAATAAAGCTTGTCCTTGCTTACGTCGCACGCACGGCCGAGCGTGAAGCACAATTCATTTGCATGTGTCATGATGTCATCCTGCCCACCAAGTTCCGTTCCTGTGGGTTGATTGATTCTGAGTGGGATTATTGGTGGAGCTGTTTTTTGATGGTGAGTGTATTTGGTTATAATGCAGCAGTGTTTCTCGGTTCTCAGGTCCTGAAGTCTGGTTAGCATGCAAGCTATGGTGTTTATCACCGGCATGTTGACACGAGTTTCTAGGTCAATAACAAAAGCATGATGCAATGTGATATTAATTATTTCTTGCACGTAGCTCTTTGGCAGGAGTATAAAAATTCAGTGCCACTTTATTTGTGGTGGTCCATTTAGATGGAATCGATGCTCAACAGACTCTCAGTAACATTCATAACAACGTCATATCAACACTGTAGCAATAATGAAGCATTTATGAAGCACAATTAATTACTGTAGAAATGGGATTTATTAATAATCTGATGAATTCAGTTATTTTTACTTTATTAGGAGGGTCCAGGTTCATACCTGTGGCTGTTCACCTGAGAAGACACCGAACATGTAACAGGTATAATGCAGATCATCTGAACTTCCTCAACAAGCTGGTATAGGCATGCTGCTGACACCGTCCTGCACCTGGATTTAAGGTTAAGGTTAGGGTTATTTAGGGCTAGGGTTAGGATAAGATGTTGGGGTTAGGATTAGCTTTTGGGTCAGGGTTAGGATTAGGGCCAGGGTTAAGGTTAGGATTAGATTTTGGATTGAGATTAATATTAGAGTTAGGATTAGATTTTGTTTTAAGGTTGGGATTAGAATTTGTGTTGAAGTTAAGGTTAGGGTAAGGATTAGATTTTAGATTGAGATTAATATTAGGGTTAGGATTAAATTTTGCCTTAAGGTTAGGATTAGAATTTGTGTTGAGATTAGGGTTAGGACTAGATTTTGGGTTGAGGTTAGAAGGTTAGGGTTAGGATTAGGGTCAGGGTTGAGGTTAGGATTAGGGCCCAGGCTAAGGTTAGGATTACATTTTGGGTTAAGGTGAAGATTAGAGTTAGGATTAGTTTTTGGGTTGAGGTTAAATTTAGAGTCAGGATTAGCTTTTGGGTTGAGGTTAGGATTAGATTTTGTCTGTAGGTTTGGATTAGAATTTGTGTTGAAGTTAAGGTTAGGCTTAGATTTTAGATCGAGATTAACATTAGGGTTAGGATTAAATTTAGTCTTAAGGTTAGGACTAGATTTTGGGTTGAGGTTAGGATTAGGGCCCGGGTTAAGGTTAGGATTACATTTTGGGTTAAGGTGAAGATTACAGTTAGGATTAGTTTTTGGGTTGAGATTAGGGTTAAGATTAGGGCCAGGTTTAGAATTATGATTAGATTATGGGTTTTGGTTAGAGTTGAGATTACAGCCAGGGTTAGGATTAGATTTTTTATTAAGGTTAAAATAAGGTTAGTTGGGTTAGATTTTGGGTTGTGGTTAAAGTTAGGATTAGGACCAGTGTTAGGGCCAGGATTAGATTTTGGGATGAAGTTAAGGTTAGGCTCAGGGACCAGGGTTAGGATTAGGTTTTGAGGTTGAGGCCAAAGTAATTAAAATCTGCGGACTGTGTGGGCCAGTCCAGATGTGTGAATTCTCCTCCGTGTTCATCATGCCAATCAGTCACATTTGGAGCCCTGTGAATGCAGGAACGGTCTTCTTGGAATGCCGGAATAGGAATGTTCGGTTTCTCATTCACATGATAAGGAGCAATAGGTAAAACCTGGTTGGCTCAATGTAGACACTGTAGGCCAAACTTACAGTCACCCCAACCAAAGAACTCAGTTCCACACAATTACTACACCTCTAGGGGAGTCATTTTTTCTTTGTTTATTTTCTAAAATAAAAGTCTCTGTGTGTTTAATATCAAATTGATTTGATTAAAATTAATCTATATATGCAAGACAGTAATCTGGGTGGTCAGAGAGTAGACCAGCAATGGCAAACGGTCAGCGGGGTGGCGACCATGTATCTCCAAAATAGTAGATTTTTTTTTTTGCCATCATTTGATCACATGAGCTGCTGTTTACATTGGGTGGACATTTCACGATGAATAGATCACTGGAAATATCCAAAACATGCTTAGGAAAACGTCCGGTTCCATTGACTTGCATTCAAATTCAATCAGGTTTTGCCCTCTCCTGTAAAGTTGCCATTTTGGAGATACTTGCTTTTCTTTGGACAGCGATAGGGTTGCCAGCCGTCCCATAAAACACGGAATCGTCCTTTATTTGGCAGTTAACTCGATTTGTTCCGTATTTTTTCAGTAAATGTCCATAAATTTGTTCCATATTTTCATAAATGTCCAATATGTCTGATATACATGTCTGTCAAACACACATGAATGATCTCCCGGACTCAGCTCGATTATGGGACACACTTTGTTCGGTAAATGCGATGTCCGATAAACACGTGTCACACATGATTAATTAAACTCCCTCCCCAAACCCCAACACATGTCACTCACACATGACCACGCCCCCCATCCTTTATTTTCATTTCTGAAAGGTGGTGACCCTAGGCAGCGATGATATGCTACCCACGTGAGATCACCTTAGTTTTGGTCACTAGTGTCGTTTACAGTGCCCTGTTTGTTTGTGAACCCGAAGACCTTTGTCTCTGGTCGGGCTGTCCTGCGTTCTGGAGGTGCAACACTATTGATCCCAGCTCTCCCTGCAAACTCATTACTCCTCACACACCATCCATTAAGCGAGCAACATCTCAGTCCATTTCCCTACTCTCCTCAAAGCTGGGGGATAGCCGGTGCTGAATAACTCATCCCTCCCAAGACGGAGTCTAATGTTCACTTAGCCATAATGCAGCAGATGGGATGTGACAGGTTTGATGGCAAACAGTGCTTCTTTCTCTTCCCCTCCTGTCTTTTTTTTTTACACTCATTATTCTCCCACTTTTAATTCGCTCTCTCGTTTAGACGGTGCAGTTTCGTCTTCTCCTACAGAAGTCATCTACAATCCGTTATTGTTCATCACACACCAGTAGGCACAATCATTTTCCGAGTTATTGGGTGAAAGACGCGAATATTAAAACAGCGCCATCCGAGCCGCTCTCCTTCTTTAGGGGCGGGAGAGGAAGAAGCAGAGCGTCTGCTAATTACCAAGCCCTGATAATGTGTTAATGCTCAAACTCAAATTCCACTCTCACCTCAGAGACAGGAATCTGTAGCTGTGCTCTTAAAATGAAGGTGTGGATGATGGTGTGGAGGATTGTTTCTCCTAGTGCGCTACAAAAAATGATATCTTAGCAAGTAAAAAACATCTTAAATGTATTTCATATGTATAATATTCAGCATTTGCTGATTTGTGTATAAATGTTTCCAGAAGCAATAAAAAAATATTTGGAATATTTGCAAAATGAAAGTTTATATAAGAGATAAGACACTTTGACTTTCGAGATAAAATAAATTAAATTAGGAAAAAGGTGAGAAATAGGATATATAATTAGAAATAAATGACATGAAGCTTTGAAATAAGTTATATAACCTTAAACTAAATTTGAGAAATTATTCTTATGATGGATATTTTCATTTAAGATGGTTTCAAGGTCATTTTTGAAAATAAGGGGAAACCTGAAAACCCCAAGAACCCTTTCAAAGTTTGAATATGTACACTACCGGTCAAAAGTTTATACAGAGCTGCTGACAGAAGCTTCTTCATATGTGTATCTTAAAGCTGCACTGTAGAATAAAAGATGAAGATCCCCAACTATAATATAGGACCCATAGAATTATACAGTCCACCTTAAAACCCTCCAGAGTGGACCTTTACAGGAGGAGGAACCAGCTTCCTTACCCTGCAGTGGAGCTGATAGAACAAGGTTTATTACCAAGCAGGTTTGGACCGATTCTATTGGTCGGTCCATCATGAATATTCACTAACCTGAAAGGAGAGCTAGAGCTTTTACACTGTGCAGAAAAAGAGATCAAAGTTTTTACACCACTAAATATATATTAGAGGTGGAGATATGGAGGAGTACCATACTGTGTACATCAGGAGTAGATGTGGTGTATCAGGATATGGACTGGTTCAGACTCTCAGCAGGTGGAGCTGTTCAGTGTGAGACTGTAGAGTCTTTAAGATCACCAACTACATCCATTTAGCTGGGTGTACGAGATATAGAAAAATAAATCTAGAAAACACGCTGAAGTCAAAATGCAGTCAAACCAGAAAAGCCAACAAGAACAACGACAGGGAGACACGCTCAGTACGCACAGAGCGGCAACACTTCACAACGGGTCCGTGTGAGAGAGGAGTACATATACAAAACAGACTAAATGGGGAACAGGTGTGTGTTAGTATGCCAGTGAGGAAGATCTGGAAAACTGAACAGGATTGGTGGAATGTGAACATGTGATGGTGACATCATCGGGTGGTGGGTTACCGGAAATTGAGTCCGTGAGATGAGAGAAGAACCAGCTGTAAGTAGTGTGTTGGTGTGCAGTAACTCAGTAAGTGTAATGTGTTAGTGTACTGTAAATAGCGTGTTGGTGTACAGTAACTCAGTAAGTGTAATGTGTTAGTGTGCTGTAAGTAGTGTGTTGGTGTACAGTAACTCAGTAAGTGTAATGTGTTAGTGTACTGTAAATAGCGTGTTGGTGTACAGTAACTCAGTAAGTGTAATGTGTTAGTGTGCTGTAAGTAGTGTGTTGGTGTGCAGTAACTCAGTAAGTGTAATGTGTTAGTGTGCTGTAAGTAGCGTGTTGGTGTACAGTAACTCAGTAAGTGTAATGTGTTAGTGTACTGTAAATAGCGTGTTGGTGTACAGTAACTCAGTAAGTGTAATGTGTTAGTGTGCTGTAAGTAGTGTGTTGGTGTACAGTAACTCAGTAAGTGTAATGTGTTAGTGTGCTGTAAGTAGCGTGTTGGTGTACAGTAACTCAGTAAGTGTAATGTGTTAGTGTGCTGTAAGTAGTGTGTTGGTGTACAGTAACTCAGTAAGTGTAATGTGTTAGTGTGCTGTAAGTAGTGTGTCGGTGTACAGTAACTCAGTAAGTGTAATGTGTTAGTGTGCTGTAAGTAGCGTGTTGGTGTACAGTAACTCAGTAAGTGTAATACGTTAGTGTGCTGTAAGTAGTGTGTTGGTGTACAGTAACTCAGTAAGTGTAATGTGTTAGTGTGCTGTAAGTAGTGTGTTGGTGTACAGTAACTCAGTAAGTGTAATACGTTAGTGTGCTGTAAGTAGCGTGTTGGTGTACAGTAACTCAGTAAGTGTAATGCGTTAGTGTGCTGTAAGTGGTGTGTCGGTGTACAGTAACTCAGTAAGTGTAATGCGTTAGTGTGCTGTAAGTAGTGTGTTGGTGTACAGTAACTCAGTAAGTGTAATGTGTTAGTGTGCTGTAAGTAGCGTGTTGGTGTACAGTAACTCAGTAAGTGTAATGTGTTAGTGTGCTGTAAGTAGCGTGTTGGTGTACAGTAACTCAGTAAGTGTAATGTGTTAGTGTGCTGTAAGTGTCGGTGTACATACATGCTCCTGTTACTCTCCATACTTAAGTACATCTGAAGGTACATACTTTAGTACTGTTACTCCAGTGGAGGACTAAAGGGGGGAACCTCTACTGACACTGGAGGAGTAGTTTACCTCAGGGATCGACTTTAACTCAGCAATATGACTTTGTACTTTGTCCATCACTGCAATGCCAATGGCTCTATAGAAAACAATGAACACTCCAAGAACCATGTGTTTAAAACATGTATCTCCAATTTTGTACATTTTTAGTTTCATGCATCATTTGAACACAGCAGCCACTGTTTACAGTGTGTGAGAAATTCATTATGAATGGACCAACCAAAATGGCCTGGAAAAACCTCTGGTTCCATTGACTTCCATTTAAATTAAAGGAGGTTTTGGCCTGTACTGTAAAGTTGCTACTTTGAAGATAGCTGCTTTTCTTTGAGCAGCAATGAAATGGTTCTTTCAGTGTTTGTGGGTCCATATACAGCCACAGGGTTTACTAAAGAAGAACCTTGAAGGACCAGCCAGGTGCAGTTCTATGAAAAAGCATTGGATCTGAAGAAGCAGCAACCTTGAACATGTCCAGTGTGATATTCACTCCATAACTCGATTGTTGAAGATTGTTGTGCCGCAGTGTTCTTGGAAATGTCATCCCTGTTCAGCTTCAGGTCATTTTCACAGGATTAAAGGTTCAGTGGACAATTGGATTTACACAATTCTCCTCGTACCACAGATACACCTGATCGGTCAAGACGTGTCTGGTGTCTAAGCTTTGCTTCTAGAGCTACAAAGCTATTGTAGCTAACGAGTATTGGCCCAGATCCCATAGCTCACAACAGCACTAGCAGCACTAACAGCCCTCTTGAAACATGAGTAGAGTGGCCATGTGCCACCTTTCAGACTGGACATCTCCCACTCCTCCGTCCAGTGCCTTTTTTTTGGGGTTGGACTCACAAACAATGTTTTGTGTTCCATTGGCTCACATCCTTGTCAAAGACGTGCCTTGCATTTCATTGGTTTAACAAGGTCATGTGACATCGTGACTTCTAGCTAACCGCATGTCAGCCCCCTAAATGCTCTGGTCTGACTCACGAATGTTATCCTGTATGTGTTATATAGGTTAGGTTATGATTTTGACTCTGGTCTAGTATCGTTCCCGACCCCCCAACTTTTTTGTTTTATTCCTTTTTGGGCTTATGAAAGTGACCTCCCTAAACATTAGCTTTTGAGCGCTTGTCTATTTTTATAGATGACTAGTTGCAAATCTATTTGAGATAAATTAGAGAGAAATTCCACCAATAATTTTCCATTTTGCATAATTTATTCATAAAGATTTATGCATAGTAATTCAGAGCAGTTTGTTGCTTGGAGTTAGGAACTTCTCACAGGGGGGGTTTAAGGGGGCCAGATACCTGAAGAGCTCAATGACCGAGACCCTGTTTTATGATGGGAGTAAGATGAAGCTTTGGCCTAAATTAGTACTCGCTGTTTAGTACTCACCGTTAAGTACTCGCTGTTTAGTACTCACTGTTTAGTACTCACTGTTTAGTACTCACCGTTTAGTACTCACTGTTTAGTACTCGCTGTTTAGTACTCACCTTTTAGTACTCACCGTTTAGTACTCGCTATTTAGTACTCATCGTTTAGTACTCATCATTAAGTACTCGCTGTTTAGTACTCATCGTTTAGTACTCACTGTTTAGTACTTGCTGTTTAGTACTCACCGTTTAGTACTCACTGTTTAGTACTCACCATTTAGTACTCACTTTTTAGTACTCGCCGTTTAGTACTTGCTGTTTAGTACTCGCTGTTTAGTACTCACCGTTTAGTACTCACCCTTTAGTACTTACTGTTTAGTACTCGCTGTTTAGTACTCACTGTTTAGTACTTGCTGTTTAGTACTCGCTGTTTAGTACTCAATGCTTAGTACTTACTGTTTAGTACTCACCGTTTAGTACTCATCGTTTAGTACTAGCTGTTTAGTACTCGCTGTTTAGTACTCACCGTTTAGTACTCACCATTTAGTACTCACCGTTTAGAACTCACCGTTTAGTACTCGCCGTTCAGTACTTGCTGTTTAGTACTCGCTGTTTAGTACTCATTGGTTAGTACTCACTGTTTAGTACTCACCGTTTAGTACTCGCTGTTTAGTACTCAATGTTTAGTACTCACCATTTAGTACTCACCCTTTAGTACTTACTGTTTAGTACTCGCTGTTTAGTACTCACTGTTTAGTATTCACCGTTTAGTACCGACCGTTTAGTGCTCATGATTACTACTCACTGTTTAGTATTTACTGTTTAGTATTTACTGTTTAGTACTCGCTGTTTAGTACTTGCTGTTTAGTACTCGTTGTTTAGTACTCACTGTTTAGTACTCACTGTTTAGTACCGACCGTTTAGTGCTCATGATTAGTACTCACTGTTTAGTACTCACTGTTTAGTACCGACCGTTTAGTGCTCATGATTAGTACTCACTGTTTAGTACTTGCTGTTTAGTACTCACTGTTTAGTACTCCAAGTTTAGTACCCAAAGTTTAGTACTCACTGTTTAGCACTCACTGCTTTAAAGATGCATGTGAGCAGCACAGTGGCGCAGCAAGATGTCCCTGGGTTCCTTTCCTGGCTGGCCAAATTCTATCTAAATCTTTGTGGGAAATGATTTCTATTTCATATTTCAATGCTTTGAACTAGGGTGGCACGATGGTGCAGTGGGTGGCACAAAGAAGTGCTTTAGTCCCAAAGCCGGGCATCCGGGGTCATTGCTCTGGTCCAAAGACATGCACTCAGGTACTGGAATTGCTACGTTGCCACCCTGCGTGTGTGTGTGACCAGCCGTCTGCCAATGGTGCTGGCACCAGCAGAATGACTCACTGAGACATTGGGTCAGTCAGGTACAGCGATGAGGCCCATCCCTGCGTCACATGCCCAGGCGGCCGTGAAGCTTGAATCATTGGCATGTCTCGCGATGTCATGCCCACCAACTTTCATTCCTGTGGGTTGATTCGTCCTGGGTGCAGCTGTTAGTCTGACGCGCTGGAGGTACTTAAGGAAATAGTGTTGTGCTGGAGCGTATAGTGTGCGCTCTCTCTCCTCACCTCCTTCCACTTTCGGTGGTCCCTAAAGCACGGGTAAAGGGAGAAGTGGGCTGTTAGCTGTCATCCCGTTTGGCAGCCCCTCCCAGTGGCACCTCCGCAGCTTCCTCCACTGCCCGTCTCCCAGCGGCCGGCCTGCTGCTGCCCCTGCCAGCTCCCGTCGTCCACTCCAGCACTGCTGGACCCTCTCTAATGCACAAATGGCCTAAAGCGATTGTCCTGCAGTTCACCCCCTCTGGATGCGGTTCCTCTCCTTCTCTTTCCTCTGATGGCTGTTTTTCTCGTTTTCACTCCACTTGCTTTCGTCCGTTCTCTCCCACTCTTTCTCTTTTCCACCTCGCCTTATTTAACATTCCCTCCCTGCTCTCCTCTACTCTTTCTCTCTCTCTTCCTGTGTCTGGTAGATTCTGGTTTTCCTTTCTGCTACGCTCTGACCTTCTCTCTTTTTCCTCTCTCTGGGATGTTCTGCTCCTCTCTCGCTCCTCTCTCACTCTGCCTTTCTTTCTCATTCGCATGCTTCTTTCTTTCCCACTCTCTCTACTCTGCCTTCTACGTCTCTACAGTGTTCTTTTTTCTCCTGCCTTCTGCCTTTTTCCTTCTTTCATTTCTTCCTTTCATCTCTCTATTCTTCTTCATTTCACTCTCTTCTGTTCTGTGCCTCTTCCTTTCTCATCCTGTATCCTTCCTTCCCACTTTCTCTACTCCACTTTGAACTTCTCTTTAATGTACTCTTCCTTCTCTTTCACTCTGCATCCCCATGTTTCTTTCTTTCCCACCGCTTTCCACTTCTCTCTAATATTCTCTCTTCTTCCTGTCTTTCCTTCTCTTTCACTTCCTCCTTTCATCTCTCCATTCTTCTCCATTTCACTCTTCTTTTCTCTTCCTTCTCTTTCACTGTGCATCCTCATGTTTCTTTCTTTCCCACTCTCTCCACTCTGCTTTCCACTTCTCTCTAACATTCTCTCTTCTTCCTGTCTTTCCTTCTCTTTCACTCCCTCTTTTCATCTCTCCATTCTTCTCCATTTCACTCTTTGGTTCTCTTCCTTCTCTTTCACTGTGCATCCTCATGTTTCTTTCTTTTCCACTTCTCTCTAACATTCTCTCTTCTTCCTCTCTTTCCTTCTCTTTCACTTCCTCTTTTTTTCTCTCCATTTTGCTCTCCAATGTTCTCTTCCTTCTCCTTCTCTCTCTCTCACTGCCTTTTCATTTCTCATCCTCGTGTTTCTTTCTATCACTCTTTCTATACTCCGCTTTCCACCACTCCCTAACATTCTTTGTCCTCCCTCCTTCTGCCTCTCTCTTTCCTTGTCTCTCCCTTCCTCTGTATCTTCTCCTCCTTTTTCACCTCCTTATCTTTCATTTTCACTCTTCGTCCTTTCTCTGCTTTTCAGGACCCCATCTCATCTCATTCTGTCTTTCATATGCCCTTCACTCTTTCTCCTTTTCATGCCCCTCTCTCTCCTCCCTCTCTTCTGGTCTCTCACTCTCTTTCTTTCTGACTTCACGGCGGACTCTCTCGTGCGGTTGTGGGCCGCTGCAGCATCTGATTAGCGCTATTCAGGATCAAAGCTGGTTTTAATTGAATTACAGGTATCAGTGCCGTAACTTTCCCCCACTCGTACTGCCTGGCCGCGGACGAGCGGGAGCGTGTGGGTGGGCAGTCTGCTTTAAAGTGTGCGGTGGTGATTATTTCCTGTAAGTGCTCCTAATGGATGCTCTTTGAAAGCTGATTACGTTAGCGTGATCTCTCATTTGCGTCGGCTGTGTCGTTTTGCTCCTGCAGAAAAGCCGAGGGAGGCGTGCTTCGACCCTGGAAACATCATGAACGGAAGCCGTCTGGGAATGGACTACAAGCTCGGATCCACCGTCACGTACCAGTGCGACTCGGGCTACACCACAGTGGGGCCGGCCACGCTCATCTGCATCATCGGAGCTGACGGAAAACCTGCTTGGGACAAAGCTCTTCCTACCTGTAAAGGTAAGACTGCTGGGATTTGTTTTCTGGATAGGGAAAACGGGTCTACCTGGCCACATTATTAGAAACCCCTACATGCTGGTGTGCAGCTATACTGTAGCACACAGTTTGCTCGTCATCCTCTAGTCCTTCATCAGTGGTCAGTTTCTGACAGCAGAGCTGCTGGATATTTTTTTGGTGGTGGTCCACTCTTAACCTAGTGGTGACACTGACATGACCCCAACAACAACTCTGATGCACTTATCCAGGACCACTCGCACTACCATGTCACTGCTGCACTGAGAATGGTCCATCCCCCAAATAATATCTGAAGAACTGAGTTGGATGTGATAGAGCCTCACAAATAAGCCCTCCACCTACGTTATAGTTTTTAAAGTGACCAAGGAATGTCAGTATAAGGCAGGTGTTCCTAATAAAGTGGCCTGTGAGCAAGAATACAGGGTGGGTGTTTCTGATAAAGTGGCCAGAGAGTGGAAGTATAAGGTAGGTGTTTCTAATAAAGTGGCCAGAGAGTGGAGGTACAGGGTTGGTGTTTCTAATAAAGTGGCCAGAGAGTGGAGGTACAGGGTTGGTGTTTCTAATAAAGTGGCCAGTGAGTGGAAGTAAAGGGTGGGTGTTTTTAATAAAGTGGCCAGTGAGCAGACATACAGGGTGGGTGTTTCTGATAAAGTGGCCAGTGAGTGGAAGTACAGGGTGCTTGTGTCTGATAAAGTGGCCAGTGAGTGGAGGTACGGGGTGGGTGTTTCTAATAAAGTGGCCAGTTAGTGGAAGTGCAGGAAGTACAGGGCTGGTGTTTCTAATAAAGTGGCCAGAGAGTGGAAGTACAGGGTGGGTGTTTCTAATAAAGTGGCCAGTGAGTGGAAGTGCAGTGGGTTTGTTTCTAATAAAGTGGCCAGTGAGTGGAAGTACAGGGTGGGTGTTTCTAATAAAGTAGCCAGTGAGCGGAAGTACAGGGTGGGTGTTTCTGATACAGTGGCCAGTGAGTGGAAGTACAGGGTGCCTGTGTCTGATAAAGTGGCCAGTGAGTGGAGGTACGGGGTGGGTGTTTCTAATAAAGTGGCCAGTTAGTGGAAGTACAGGGTGGGTGTTTCTGATACAGTGGCCAGTGAGTGGAAGTACAGGGTGCCTGTGTCTGATAAAGTGGCCAGTGAGTGGAGGTACGGGGTGGGTGTTTCTAATAAAGTGGCCAGTTAGTGGAAGTGCAGGAAGTACAGGGCTGGTGTTTCTAATAAAGTGGCCAGAGAGTGGAAGTACAGGGTGGGTGTTTCTAATAAAGTGGCCAGTGAGTGGAAGTGCAGTGGGTTTGTTTCTAATAAAGTAGCCAGTGAGCGGAAGTACAGGGTGGGTGTTTCTGATACAGTGGCCAGTGAGTGGAAGTACAGGGTGGGTGTTTCTGATACAGTGGCCAGTGAGTGGAAGTACAGGGTGGGTGTTTCTAATAAAGTGGCCAGTGAGTGGAAGTACAGGGTGGGTGTTTCTAATAAAGTGGCCAGTGAGCGGAAGTGCGGTGGGTTTGTTTCTAATAAAGTGGCCAGTGAGTGGAAGTACAGGGTGGGTGTTTCTAATAAAGTGGCCAGTGAGCGGAAGTGCGGTGGGTTTGTTTCTAATAAAAGTGGCCAGTGAGTGAAAGTACAGGGTGGGTGTTTCTAATAATGTGGCCGGTGAGTGGAAGTACAGGGTGCCTGTGTCTGATAAAGTGGTCAGTGAGTGGAAGTGTGGGGTGGGTGTTTCTAATAAAGTGGCCAGTGAGTAGAAGTGCAGGGTGGGTGTTTCTGATAAAGTGGCCAGTGAGCTGAAGTACTTTAATCAGATATAGATTATTGCAGCTAGTAAATCCAGGCACTCACTCCAGACCTCGT
This sequence comes from Prochilodus magdalenae, assembly GCA_024036415.1. Taxonomy (NCBI): domain Eukaryota; kingdom Metazoa; phylum Chordata; class Actinopteri; order Characiformes; family Prochilodontidae; genus Prochilodus; species Prochilodus magdalenae. Next base: position 46,877 of record JAMWET010000571.1, read on the forward strand.
TTCTCTGGGATCTTTTTGGGTTTCTGGTTCTTTGATCCACTTTAATTTTTGCGTTCTTTCATTTCGTGGAGTCAGATGCGACGCATCGACTCTTGCTAATTTGATTAAGCGCTCCGTCATCCGGAGAAGCCCACAGCGGCTTCTTATCAAAGACAGTATTTGTTTTCGTTTGTTTTTGCCGTCCTGAGAGTCAATTGATTTGGCCCTTTGTTCCGCGCATTGTTCCCCTCCTTCACCGCGCCGGTGGCAGTATTCATTTCTTTAGCGAGTGCGTTTGGACGCTGCTTCTATTGGATCGCGCTGGGGGAGCCAGACGACGGCCTTGGAAAAAAGCCTAGGGCCGAGCTCTTTTGTGCCTTATTGACAGGTGGGACAGCTCGAGAGGTGACAAGTGACACTCACAAGTGACTCTCTCTCTCTCTTCACTCTCTCATATATTACCTCCCCCCATTCCTGGTTCTTATCCCGTACTTTTCTCTGACACACTCTGTCCCTTTCTCCGGAATCCTTTTCCCTTTTCTCTCTCACAGCAGAGTTGGTATCAAACAGACTTCTGGATGGCAGATCAATCCCAGCTCAGCTGCTTTTACTGTCTAATACCCCCCCACACAGACACACCAGGAGAGCCCTATAATCCAGAGATGTGACAGCCCCTTTGTTGGAGGGGCCCAGCCGCTTGCATGTTTGTATCTCTTGGTTGCAGTACCTAGAGTTTACTGTCATGAGAATATGCGGTATATACATTGTCAGTCAGAAGTTTGAGTTTTGAAAACTATTCGTATATGTGTGCGTGTGTTTTCTTCTAGGGCTGAAACGAGTGTTCAGCAGTGCTAATAGTGTTGACAACAAACAGTTTTTAAAAACTGTGTTAATGACTGAATGAGGCAGCTATGGATGTATAGCGTAGGACCTGTTTGAGTAGATAGCAAAAGAGCGATAAGAACTGGGTAGAAAATAGGTGTTTCTAATAAAATGGCCAGGCTGTGGCAGTATAAGGTGGGTGTTTCTAATAAAGTGGCCAGTGAGTGGAAGTGTAAGGTAGGTGTTTCTAATAAAGTGGCCAGTTATTGGAAGTTTAAAGTAGGTGTTTCTAATAAAGTGGCCAGTAAGTGGAGGTGTAAGGAAGGTGTTTCTAATAAAATGGCCAGGCTGTGGCAGTATAAGGTGGGTGTTTCTAATAAACTGGCCAGTTAGTGGAAGTACAAGGTAGGTGTTTCTAACAAAAATTGGCCAATAAGTGGAGGTAGAAGGTAGGTGTTTCTAATAAAGTAGCCAGTTAGTGGAGGTGTAAAGTAGGTGTTTCTATTAAAGTGGCCAGTGAGTGGAAGTACAAGTAGGTGTTTCTAATAAAGTGGCCAGTTAGTGGAAGTTTATGGTAAGTGTTTCTAATAAAGTGGCCAGTGAGCGGAAGTTTATGGTAAGTGTTTCTAATAAAGTGGCCAGTGAGTGAAGGTGTAAGGTAGGTGTTTCTAATAAAGTGGCCAGTGAGTGGAAGTACAAGTAGGTCTTTCTAATAAAGTGGCCAGTTATTGGAAGTTTAAAGTAGGTGTTTCTAATAAAGTGGCCAGTGAGTGGAAGTACAAGGTAGGTGTTTCTAATAAAGTGGTCAGTTTGTGGAGGTGTAAGGGAGGTGTTTCTAATAAAGTGGCCAGTTAGTGGAAGTTTAAAGTAGGTGTTTCTAATGAAGTGGCCAGTAAGTGGAGGTGTGAGGAAGGTGTTTCTAATAAAGTGGCCAGTTAGTGGAGGTGTAAGGTAGGTGTTTCTAATAAAATGGCCAGTGAGTGGAAGTACAAGGTAGGTGTTTCTAATAAAGTGGCCAATTGGTGGAAGTTTGAAGTAGGTGTTTCTAATAAAGTGGCCAGTTAGTGGAAGTTTAAAGTAGGTGTTTCTAATAAAGTGGCCAGTTAGTGGAAGTTTAAGGTAGGTGTTTCTAATAAGGTGCCACTGAGTGGAAGTTTAAAGTAGGTGTTTCTAATAAAGTGGCCAGTTAGTGGAAGTTTATTATAGGTTTTTTTGTTTGTTTGTTTGTTTGTTTTGCATTTCCACCAACAGTAAACACGTTTGGAACTCAGAAAGTTTGTTCCCAGCTGGGACCAAATAATAGTAGGCTCCTCAGCGAAACCATGACGACATCTATGGGCATGTCAGGTGTTGAGGAAAGAGAAGGCAAAAATAGCGACACCCAGTGGCCTGCTGGAGAACCTCTTCTTTGTCGTCTTATCTCCAGTAGTGGATCCGTGCTTGTTTTCTGGATGTAAACAGGACTGGAATCTGGAATAGCAGCCCAAACGCTCACAAATCACCTACACGCTCCGCCATCTTGGTACTACTGTTTACTACCGCTGTGCAGCGCCGTCTGGGAACGTTGATGTTGTATCCTCTGTCGTTCCTAGTTCCCTGAATAGCACAGAGGCTGAAAGGAACCTTTTATAGAACCAGGGTTCTTGTGGTTGGAAAGGAGTATGACTGTAGTCTGCAGACGACTGAACGGAATGATGTGATTGTTGTAAACACTGCCTGGTGATGTATAAGAATGGATTTCAGCTTGCGTACCCATACTTCTGCCTGCTGCTGTATATTTACCGGCTGTAAATGTGTTTTGAGTAGTTCATTGTGTACCAATGGCGATATCTTAACCCTCACAGTGAGCCTCCTGCTCCTGCTGCGCACTCTCCCTGCCTCATAAACCCAGCCCGTTCGGAGAACACACCGGGGTTATGTTGCTCCGCACGGTGCCACGGCGCTAATATATTTAGCATTGCGAACACCATTGACCCCAATCTGAGGGTCAAGCAGGGCAGATTCCAGCAGCCGCCGCTTGTGTGACCTCCTTTGACAGTGCTGCGATGCTGATGCTTTTCCAAGGCTCTGCCTCATTTGTACACTGTGCCAGCGTTTGTGCGTTTGTCCTCGCTGATGGAGTGCTTGGCACCTTGCCGTCCTGGGCTCCCATGCACGTGTCGTCACTTTGTGCGGAGTTGTATTTTTTCCTCCACTGTGTGGTGTTTATGAGGCGAGCTTTCTGGGCAAACGGCCGGTGTTGTCATACTGTACAGGATGCATCATTCTTGAGGGAACCAGCATATCATCCACTGTGGCACCAGGAAAGCTCGATTTGGTGTTCAGGTTTGCATCCTAGGTTGCTGGGCAGAGAAGAATGGCACTACACAGGTTTTCCATTGGCATGGTTGATGTGGCATGATGGGAAACACACTCGGTTGCTGTCATTTTAAGCGTGGGTAATGGGTACTGGATGGAACTCCATCACTCCGGAGATTGCAGTTCCCACCTGAAGGGATCAGAAATGTATGTTAGCAGTGGTACCCAGTCATAGCAGATAAAGGAGAAGCATCAGATCACACAGGATGGGCAGTAGGTCTGCAACAGACCCCACAGGATGGGCAGTAGGTCTGCATCAGACCACACAGGATGGGCAGTAGGTCGGCATCAGACCACACGGTATGGGCAGTAGGTCGGCATCCAACCCCACAGGATGGGCAGTAGGTCGGCATCAGACCCCACAGGAAGGGCAGTAGGTCGGCATCCAACCCCACAGGATGGGCAGTAGGTCTGCATCAGACCACACAGGATGGGCAGTAGGTCGGCATCAGACCACACGGTATAGGCAGTAGGTCGGCATCCAACCCCACAGGATGGGCAGTAGGTCGGCATCAGACCCCACAGGAAGGGCAGAAGGTCGGCATCCAACCCCACAGGATGGGCAGTAGGTCTGCAACAGACCACACAGGATGGGCAGTAGGTCTACAACAGACCACACAGGATGGGCAGTAGCTCTGCATCAGACCACACAGGATGGGCAGTAGCTCTGCATCATACCACACAGGATGGGCAGTAGCTCTGCATCAGACAACACAAGATGAACAGTAGCTCTGCTTCATACCACACAGGATGGGCAGTAGCTCTGCATCAGACCATACAGGATGGGCAGTAGCTCTGCATCATACCACACAGGATGGGCAGTAGCTCTGCATCAGACCACACAGGATGGGCAGTAGCTCTGCATCAGACCACACAGGATGGGTAGTAGGAAAGTGTTTACAGCAGGTGTCTTAATGAGCTCTTATTAAATTGCAGGTGTGTTGGATTATGACTAAGTGTATGCTAACCCTAGACTACACATTTCACCTGCAGTACCGTCCAGCGGTGACCAAAAGCACTGCAACACTATGGAGGATTATTCCTCTTACCGCTAAACAATAACACGACATGAAATACATAACGTACTATCTCCTGGTCTACCTACAAACACAAATGTGGCATCAGCTGAAACTTTAGAATTCATACTTCTGATGTTCCAGTGAGCTATGAGTGTGTAAATGAAATAAATGTAAGATCAGGAATAGAAATACACATCATACGCAACTCATCCCGCCCCCTCCGCCACACGATCGCAGGTGTTATGAGCGTCAATAAAGTCGCACGGAGAGTAATGATATTGGAGTGCGCTGTGGGATTGATTTTTCCCCTGGACAGCGTGCAGTTCACTTGCACTTGTGGAAGTAAGTGGATTATATGGGCGCTTTAAGTGAAGCCAGTCATCATACAGTGCAGCTCTCGGGTGTGAGTGGATCAGATTTTCCTTTTTTTTTGTTTGTATCTGATGCTCACCACATAATATCTGGTGCACACCTGATATATGGTGCTCATCTGATAGTATCTTATACTCTCCTGTCAGTATGTGGTTCTCACTTAAAATCATCATGTGCTCAGCACATAGTATCTGGTGCCCACTACATAATATCTGGTGCCCACTACATAGTATCTGGTGGCCACTACATAGTATCTGGTGCACAGTAGATTTTTATCCAGTAAAACAGGCCATGCCTGTAACCGATGCTCACCACATAGAACCCGGGGCTTACCTGGTAGTATCTAAGGTACTACCACCTTAAAAACACAAGGTGACTCATTTTTTGTCCAGTGAGTGTGAATTTGCAAATACACGTCTGGTGTTCAGTAGATATATGTCTGGTGTTCAGTAGATATGTCTGGTGTTCAGTAGCTAAAGCCAGCTATCACTAACCCGCCATTGACGGGTAATACTAAGGCCTCAGTCTCAGGCTCTCACAGGAGCTCACCAAAGCAGCATGTTATATTTCTATCATTTATTAAAAGATAATTTATGCACTCAGATTCTGGAGAAAGTCTCTCCTGCCCTTCTGGATCCGTGTTCAGTTTCATTAGGTCTGTATTCTTTTGTCCGGTTGTGTCTGAAGCTGGAGGCGCAGCCTGTGGTCTCTGTGGTTCATTGATTTGGAGATGGGGGTTAATTCTTTCAGCCTCGCTCGTCTACCCCCTCTTTATAGCTCTTTAACAGAGAGGTGTGAGTCTGCTTGACCCAGTCAACACAGCGCTGATGATTCACTGCGCTTTTATGTCCAGCCACAATGGCCTCCCCTTACCAGCAGTGCTACCTTAAAGGAGAAGTTAATGAGCTTAATGGCTTGCTTTGGCACTTTTAGCAGAGGTGCGTGCTCCTAAACAGCCCGCTAAACGCCGGGAGGATTTGACGGGCGGCCATCGACTGGGGTGGGTGTCTGGTTTTATTTGTATTTATACCACACAGGATATATATTTATATATATAAAGGCTTTCGCTGGCCTCCAGGAGCCACTTGGAAAACCAAGAGGACGTAAAGCAAACATCTCTTTTTCACGGACCATTTCTTCATATTTTCTGTCACTTTTTTCCCTCCTCAGAAATCCGCTGTGTGTCACCTGCAGGAGGTGATCCAGCACAGCGCCGTCCCTTCTCTCCATTTCATCCATGACTCGGCACAATTCATGAAAGGCATGAATTATAATTGATGGGAAAAAGCCATAAGCCAGCTTAATACTTTTAACAATGACTTGTCAATGACTTAAATCGACTTAACTGCACAACTGTTACACAATTAGTGTAGTGATACTGTATTATAGGGCCATTATAAGACGCTGTAATCATATAATGATGGCATGTCGGGTGAGAAATTAAAATCATAAAATCATAACATAGAGACAACAGGACAGTGTTATATATGATTAATCAAACCGGTTAATATTATATTATATATATATAGAATGCATAGTTATTGTATCTGGTGCTCACCACATAGTATCAGCTTCTCACTTATATATATACTTATAAATTTAAATATACTTTTAAATATATTATATAGAATGCATAGCTATTGTATCTGGTATCTATTGCTTTCCAGTGATACTATGTGGTGAGCACCAGATATTATTTGGTGCTCCCCTGATATTATTTGGTGCTCCCCAAACACCCACACCATCTGGATCTGAAGGCCATCCCGTAGTATTTGGTGCTTACCTGATAGTATTTGATAAAATACTATCTACCTGTTAGTATGTGGTTCTTAATAAAAAAAAAGTATCATGTGATCACCTAATAGTATCTGGTAGAACACATAGTCTATTTTTTCTCCAGAAAAATATATGGTGCTCATCTGATAGTATCTTATACTCTCCTGTCAGTATGTGGTTCTCACTTAAAATCATCATGTGCTCACCACATAGTATCTGGTGCCCACTACATAGTATCTGGGGCACACAAGATTTGTATCCAAAAGAACACACCATGTCTGGATCTGATGCTTAACGCACAGTATCTGGTCCAGTGCACACCTGATGGTATATGGTTCTTATCTGATAGGATCCGAGACTGACAGAATGTATCTCAGTTAAAAGTATCTGGTGCCCACCACATAGTATTTAACATTTATGTGATAGGATCTGACACAGTATATGGTGCTCATCAGATTTGTATTTAAAAATGACCTGATATTTATCCTAAACAATACAACATACCTGTATCTAATGCTCACCACATAGAATCTGGTGTTCACCTGGTAGTATCTGGTGCTCACCTGGTAGCATCTGGTGCGCATTAGATTTTTATCTAAACACAAGTACACCATATCCTTTCACAGGGTGTGTACCTTAGCAAAGGGACCTCTCTAAAATACCCAAACACACATCTACAAACTGTCCACTGTTCTTAATGACCTGCCTGGTAAAAATGAAAGGTGAAATAAAACCGAAAGGAAGAACGATAAAACATTCCGGTTCACTGAATCGTCAGGTTCTACTGCCTGGTACTTTCATCCTCCACATGAAAAACATCCAGAATTCCCCGAATGGTATGTTTCGTAAGTCTTCTCAGTAATGATGATTTAAACTCCACGTATTAGCAAAGGCAGAATAAAGCCTCCAGCTGAAGACAGGCTAAGCTCAAATGGACAAACACTACTTGCAGCTGAACCTGTGAAGGCCATGAACACTTGTAGGTAGAATTACATGCTTCTCAATAGAGCTCACCGCAGTGGTTTAGCATCGCACGTTTCCACAGTGCATACGACTAGCTCCTGAAATTTTGTTACAGGCCAGCTCAACTGTCATGCGACTTTGCACCATTGACCAAAAGCACAACTGCCGTAGCTTTAGCTGGCCATCGGAGGGGATGATCCGAAATGGAGCGTAGGTTTAGAAGTGTCTAAGCACAGTAATAAGTGTAGGTTAATATTTATGCTGTATATGAGGTTATAGGTTTTCCTGACTAGCCATAAATGACACATGAAAGAGAGAGAGCACATTATGCAGCCAGTCCGAAGTATAGATTAGGTGGTCTAGATGGACTAAAGCCCATTTACCGTAGAGCTAAACTGTGTCTGTGCGTGCGTGTATTATGCTTTAACCAGGAGGGAGCCATTATTATTATTATTATTATTATTGTTGTTATTATTATTATTATTATTATTATTATTATTATTATCAGTATCATTATCATTATCATTATCATTATCATTATCCTCATTATTATTATTATTATTATTATTATTATCATTATCATTATCATTATCATTATTATTATTATTATTATTATTATTATTATTATTATGTGCTTTTAGGTCATTTGTGTTAACTGTGTCTTTAAAACAGATACATGCCAACAAGCTCTCTTCTGATTGGCTGCCCTCTTTTCTGCCTCATTCCTTACACTCCTTATAACTCTAGTGGGAGTGGGTGGAGCCAAACGGCACTATGCTATATATACACCAGCCATAACATTAAAACCCTCTCTGTGTATTTACACTCACTGTCCATTTTTCCTGTAGTTCTCAGGAGGCAGCCCACAGGACGTTGCCCACAGGACGCTGCCCATAGGACACTGCCCACAGGACATTGTCGGCTTGATAGTATTGGTTGGTGGATGATTCTCAGTCCAGCAGTGACACTGAGGTGTCCAACAGCACTGCTGTGTCTGATCCACTCACTCCAGCACCACACACACATAATACCTGCTCTGTGGTGGTCCTGTGGGGGTCCTGACCATTGAAGAACAGGGTAATACAGTATACAGAGAAACAGATGGACTACAGTCTGGACCTGTACACCTACAGAGTGCTCCTATATGGTCAGTGGAGCTGGTGAGATGGACACTGAGCGTAGATGCATGGAGGCGGTATTAATGGTGTGACTGATCAGAGTGTATATGGACGTGTGTGCTAGTTTTTGTGACATCACAAAAACAGTGAAGTGTATATACTATACAATGGACTGCCACTTTAACACTGTGTATGAGCTCAAGCTTAGGTTCTCCAGGATATGGGTGAGCTCACCACCCTGTACACCGCTATAGCAGAGCCATGCCGCGTCTCAGTGCTGTCTCTCCCTCTCTGGATGTTCTCTGTTTTATACTGGAGGACGAACTCCGATCTTTTTAACTCTCCTTTAGCATAACACTGAAGTGCGGCCTCTGTAACCAAGCTGACAGACGCAGCGTTGCTTTAAGAACACCCCTCTCCTTCCCCAACCCCCCCCCACCCAGGAGCTCAGAGTGGCAGAGAAGGCAGGCAGTCTTGTGGAGGATATGCAGATCAGGAAGAGGGAGACAAGGAGGGACTCCATTTGAATGTTAAGCTCCGCTCCCGCGACGGCCGGCTCAAACGGGGAGAAAGCCCTGCTAGCGTTCTCGCGCTCTCGTCCAGAGACTTTCCTCTGCTGTCTCTACTTCTCCTTCTTCCTCCTCTGCCTAGTCATGACTGGGGTGATGGGCATCTTCTCGTGTTCAGCCCAAATTCTCCCAGGAAGTCAGTGAGGGGTCCAGTAGGTCTGACGGCTTCGGCCGGGGTCACAAGCGCGAGTCTCTTCAGGGAGGGCCAGGTGATCTGATCAGCATGGTGGCAGGTTACAGAGAGACAGCCGAGAGACGGAGCTTTACTTTAGAGGCCTGGCCCATAGAGGAACCACCTTTTTCTTTCTCTCTCTCTCTCTCTCTTTCTCTGTCTCTCTCTCTCTCTCTCTCTCTCTCTCTCTCTCTCTCTCTCTCTCTCTCTCTCTTTCTCTGTCTCTCTCTATCTCTCTCTCTCTCTCTCTCTCTCTCTCTCTCTCCCCCATCTCTCTCTCTTCCCCTTCCTCTTTGTCTTTATATCTAACTCTTTCTTTCTCCCTCTCTCTCTCTCCCTCTCTCTCCCCCAACTCTCTCTCTTCCCCTGTGGCTAACTCTTTCATTCTCCCTCTCTCCCGCTCTCCCTGTCTGTCTTTTTCTGCCTGTCTGTCCCTCTCTCTATCTTCCTCTCTCTCTCCCCATCTCTCCCTCTCCCTCACTCTCTTTTACTGTCTGTCTTTCTGTCTATCTAACGCTTTTTCATTCTCCCTCTTTTTCAGTTTCTCTCACTCTATCCCTTTCTTTCTTTCTTTCTCTCTCCCTTTCTTTTACTCTCTCTCTGTATCTGTTTTTCTGTCTGCCTGTCTGTCTGTCTCTGTCACACTTTTTCTATCTTTCTCTCTTGCTCTCTCTCTCTCTCTCTCTCTTTCTCCCCATCTCTCTCTCTTCCCCTTCCTCTTTGTCTTTATATCTAACTCTTTCATTCTCCCTCTCTCTCTCCCCATCTCTCCCCCAACTCTCTCTCTTACCCTGTATCTAACTCTTTCATTCTCCCCCTCTCTTTCCCGCTCTCCCCATCTCTCTCTCTCTCTCACCATCTCTCCCCCAACTCTCTCTCTTACCCTGTATCTAACTCTTTCATTCTCCCCTCTCTCTCCCGCTCTCCCCATCTCTCTCTCTCTCTCTCTCTCTCTCTCTCTCTCTCTCTCTCTATGTCTCTCTGTGTGTTTTTCTCTCTCTCCTCTCCCTCCCTCCCTCCCTCCTCCTCTTTTTGGGTGCTGATGCACTCAGAGACACTTTTTCGGGCTTTTAGACAAAACTAATTAGAAAGGGGAGAGGGGTGAGATTCCTTTAAATAATGAAGGATCCTCTCCCCCCTCTCCCCCCTCTCCCCCCTCTCTCCCCTCCATCACCCCCCACCATCACCCCCCTCAACACCACCCCCCCGACCCCCCCCAAACCTTTTTTTCTTAGCTCCTCTTACCCAAACAGATCTTTTATTCGTTTCCATAGTAACTAAAAGACTGTCTCAGTGCTGGTGAATGAGGAATCTTCCATGGCTCTGTGAGGGGTGGAGGGTATGGGGGGTGCAGAGCGGTGGAACGGCGCCTCCCAGAGGCTGAGCGAGGGCAGAGCAGGGGAGCAGCAGCGTGCAGGAGCAGAGTTAGACACTGGTCTGTGCTCAGGGCTCTGTGTGCAGCGCAGCCGCTGGTTAAACTGCAGAGATGCAGCAGCAGCAGTGAGCTTTTCTCTTTCATCACCCCCTTCCTCTCTGTCACCCCTCCCTCTCTCTGTCACCCCTCCCTCTCTCCATCACCCCTCCCTCTCTCATCACCCCTCCCTCTCAGTCACCCCTCCCTCTCGACATCACCCCCTCCCTCTCTCTGTCACCCCTCCCTCTCTCCATCACCCCCTCCCTCTCTCTGTCACCCCTCCCTCTCTCCATCACCCCCTCCCTCTCTCTGTCACCCCTCCCTCTCTCCATCACCCCCTCCCTCTCTCTGTCACCCCTCCCTCTCTCCATCACCCCCTCCCTCTCTTCATCACCCCCTCCCTCTCAGTCACCCCTCCCTCTCTGGATCACCCCCTCCCTCTCTCAGTCATCCCTCCCTCTCTCCATCACCCCCTCCCTCTCAGTCACCCCTCCCTCTCTGTCACCCCCTCCCTCTCTCTGTCTCCCCTCCCTCTCTCCATCACCCCTCCCTCTCTACATCACCCCCTCCCTCTCTCAGTCATCCCTCCCTCTCTCCATCACCCCCTCCCTCTCTGTCACCCCACCCTCTCTCCATCACCCCCTCCCTCTCTCAGTGACCCCTCCCTCTCTCAGTCACCCCTCCTTCTCTCTATCACCCCCTCCCTCTCTCAATCACCCCTCCCTCTCTCCATCACCCCTCCCTCTCTCTGTCTCCCCTCCCTCTCTCCATCGCCCCTTCCTCTCTCTGTTACCCCCCCTCTTTCCATCACCCCCTCCCTCTCTCTGTCACCCCTCCCTCTCTCCAATTCCCCCATCCTCTCTTCAACACCCCCTCCCTCTCTCCATCACCCCTTCCTCTTTCTGTCACCCCTCCCTCTCTCCATCGCCCCTTCCTCTTTCTGTCACCCCTCCCTCTCTCCAATTCCCCCAACCTCTCTTCATCACCCCCTCCCTCTCTCTGTCACCCCTCCCTCTCTCTATTGCTCTTCCTCTTTCTCCGTCACCCCTCCCTCTCTCCATCACCCCCTCCCTCTCTCCATCGCCCCTTCCTCTCTCCATCACCCCTCCCTCACGCCATCACTCCTCCCTCTCTGTCACCCCTCTCTCTCTCTCTCCATCGCCCCTTCCTCTCTCCATCACCCCCTCCCTCTCTGTCACCCCTCCCTCTCTCTAAATCCCCCAACCTCTCTTTATCACCCCCTCCCTCTTTCTCTCACCCCTCCCTCTCTCAGTCACCCCCTACCTCTCTCCATCACCCCTCCCTCTCTGTCACCCCTCCCTCTCTCCATCGCCCCTTCCTCTCTCTGCTCCCCCCTCCGTCACTCCTCCCTCTTTGTCACCCCTCCCTCTCTCCATCGCCCCTTCCTCTCTCTGCTCCCCCCTCCGTCACTCCTCCCTCTTTGTCACCCCTCCCTCTCTCAGTCACCCCTCCCTCGCTCCATCAACCCTTCCTCTCTCTGTCACCCCTCCCTCACCCCATCACCGCCTCCCTCTCTGTCCCCTCTCCCTCTCTGCTGTTTAGCTGTGACTCTGTCATGTGTCTCTCTCTCACTCCCTCCTTCCCCTCTTATTATCTCTCACTGTTTTATCCCTCATTTCCTCTCTATCACTCTCTTTCACTCTCTTTCACCTCCACTCTGTCTTCCCATCTCTCTTTCTGTTACACTTACTCTTTTTCTAGCATGTTTCTTTCTCTCTTTCTTCCAGTATCTCTCTTTCTTCCTCTCTTTCTCTTTCCATCACTCTCTTCCTCCATCTCTCTTTCTCTCGTCTTCTTTGCTCCCACTTGTTTTTCCCTTACTCCCATGCCCATCTCTCTCTTTCTCCCACTCCCTCTCCTTCTTTTTTCTCTCTTCTCATCTTTCTCTCCCTATTCCCCTCACAGTTTTATCCTTCACTCCCTCTGTCAGCTTTTCTATCCCTCTTTTGTCCTCTCTTCTCTCTCGCTTCTTCTTCTGTCTTTTTCTCCTGTTCTTTCTCTTTTCCTCTTTGCTCTCACATTCGATTCCTGTTTTTCCTCATACTCCTTTTTCTGCATCTCTCCAAGTCCATCTCTCTCTCCCTCTCTCTATATCTCTCTCTCTCTCTCTGTTTCACTCCATTTTTCTCTAACTCTATCCTTGTTGCTATTCTCCCAGTCTTTCCTTTCCATTCTTTCTATCACTCATGCCCCCTTTTTTCACTCTCTTCTTTCCCTATTTCTTGTCTTTACCATGGCCGTGATACTCTCTCTCTCTCTCTCTCTTCTTCTCTCTCTTTCTTTTTCTCTTTTTCTCTCTCTCTCCCACTCTCTCTCTCCCTCTCTCTCTCTCCCTCTCTCTCACTCTGTCTCTCTCTCTCTCTTGCTCCATCTCTTTCCCTCTCTCTCTCTTACTCTTTCTCCCCCTCTCTCCCTCTCTCCCCCTTACTCTCACCCACTCTCTTTCCCTCCCCCTCCCCCTCTCTCTCTCTCTCTCTCTCTCTCTGAGAGTGATGGCTCGCCCGTCTGTGTTCATGGATGAGAGTGGGTCAGGTGGCGCCGCATCTGTTGTCATGAAGTCCATGCGAGGGCTGAACACATGGAGTGCTGGATTTCTCCCGTGTCCAGCCTGGCCCCAAGCAACGCACGGCTGACCAGTGGCATCATGCCTGCCGACTGTCAGCCTGGCATTCTGTGAAATGTGAATAAATCAATCGCTCAGTATTTCACTAACATATTAAATCAACACATTCGTACATTCTGGGACATCTTTCCCCTCATCCTCCCAATGGAGGGTTCTAGTGAGACAGCAAGTGGGAATAAAGCCCCCACCAAACCCCGAAACTAACCGGACATGCTGTTCAGTGTGGTATAGGCCGCTCAGACCGCATATCCCCTGGCCTTACTGTTGATATTCCGTCAACACGACGTGTTTGTGCAGTCGGTGCTGCGGCTCCCTAATATAGATCCCAGGGAAATGTCAGTTTGATCGGAGGAGCTGATCCGCACCAAATCAATACGTTATCTTTGAGTCCCGATTATGCGTTATTGCCCGCGATAGCGCATCCAGACATCTGCAATTACACTAAATACTGCCTCAGTCCGCAGACAGCAGGAGCTAAAAGCATACAGATCGCTAGAGTCATGTTATTATTTGGTCCCTGGAAGGATCTGCGTCTCCAGCAGCTCCACCATTAAATGCCATTAACAAAATGTAAGCAATAGCTGCATAGCAATGCTGGATGGAGTTCATCAGGGCTAGCTGGACAAAGTATGTAGCCCTGCTAATGCACTGGTGTTGACTGATTGATTGATTGATCGCTCTTGAAATGGCTTGTCTTATTTATTAAAGCTCCATAGCGCCTCCCTAATGGAGGAATTGGTTGGATGAGAGGAATCTGTATCACCAGTAGCAGCTGTGATTGGATTTGGCATGGACTGGACAAGTTTCTGATTGTAGGCTACATCAGTGTTCAGGCACTGGCAGAATTCCGAAGAGAATTCCCTGTAGACTGGGATTTTAGCCACTGACCCGTATGACCGTACGCTGCTTCCATACACCTGCAGATTCGGCTACTTCCTTCACACTACGGTCTTTGGCCACGCCCACATGGTCAAAAGTCTCTTCGAACACCGAGGGTCTTTTGTACCACCACGGTCCCGAATGTTTTGAGTTGGATCGAGTGTTCAGATCGAGTCTCACTGCCACATGTTGGATTTTGACACCACTTATTACTGGCGAGGGGACTTGGTGGGAGCATGGTGGGCAAGGAGACGTTGTGCCATCTCTAAAGTGTTGTTGTTGCACGATGCCCCTGCTGGTATCAGCACTCCCTGGCTGCTTTAAGAAGAGAGATCTTCCCCGCAGCCAAGCGCACTTACGCAACAGCACACACACACATCGAAGCTGCGCACCTTGCTGGTGCACACAGTGCTGACGGAACCTGTGCTCAGCGACAGATTGTGACACGCACTGGATAAGGAAAGGTTGAGTACATAACCGGTGGCACACCTAAACCTCCGAACGGATCAACTGTTAACTCACAGTCCAGGAACAGCCCGTACCTGAGGCTCGCTCGGTGTTAGTCTATGTAGGTTACGTTATTCTGATCTCCTTCCACGGCTGCTGTTGTTCCGAAGCAGAGCCGATAATTTGTCCCGTTTCCTCGTACGCGCTCTCTCCGCATAAATATTGGCCAAATCTCCCGGCGCGTTCCGCTGACATTCCGGTGCACGGGCTCAGTAGCACCAACGTGCATCAAAAACACAAGCGACGCACAACAAGACAATCTATTTTGCAACAGTGCCAAGTTGGTGGGGTTTGAAGACGTCTGCTAGTTTCGGTCTCCAAGGTCTGCTTCAGATTGGCTGCTTTTGTTAACGTCGGTGTTCAGGCTCGTCACTGTGTCGGTGGGAAGAGCTACAAGTGTTTAATATGGAGGAGGACGTGGTTTGAAGTATGGAGACGAACATCTTAGAGGGAGATGAGATGTCAGAAATCCAGTGTTGCTTAGTGTAAGAGGCTCCTGAAAGTGATTACGGGAGGCCTTTGCTTTGTTAAGGCCTGGGAAGTTGCTCTGCTGGTGATATTGTGAAAAGACTCAGCTGGTAGTAATGGGAACAGTGCAAAGTCCAAAGACCTCAGGTAGGTATGAAGAGGGAGAACCGAGAATGGCAAAACTCACAGGGTTGCATGACGTATAAGGACACTAAAGTGTCCAGCATGGGCCGCTTCTAGGGCCAGGGTTAAAGAACGTGGAGTATAGAGGTGGCCAGTGAATGTCCGAACTGGCTGTTCAGACTGAACCGCATGTCAGAGGCATATCAGGTGTGCTCTTTGATGTTAACACTGTACACAGACGCGCACATACAGGGTTTGGACAATGAAACTGAAACACCTGTCATTTTAGTGTGGGAGGTCTCATGGCTAAATTGGACAGCCTGGTGGCCAATCTTCATTAACTGCACATTGCACCAGTAAGAGCAGAGTGTGAAGGTTCAGTTAGCAGGTAAGAGCACAGTTCTGCTCAAAATACTGCAATGCACACAGCATTATGGGTGACATACCAGAGTTCAAAAGAGGACACACTGTTGGTGCACGTCTTGCTGGCGCATCTGTGACCAAGACAGCAAGTCTTTGTGATGTACCAAGAGCCACGGTATCCAGGGTAATGTCAGCATACCACCAAGAAGGACGAACCTCCACCAGCATCACGTAGTGACCTGGCCACTATCCTGCAAGAAGAATGGCTTAAACTCCCTCTGACCACTGTGCAGGACGCAGTATATGTCATTCCCAAGACCAACTGACGCTGTATTGGCCACAAAAGGAGGCCCTACACCATACTAATAAATGACTGTGGTCTAAAACCAGGTGTTTCAGTTTCATTGTCCGACCCCTGTATCTGAGTCACATACGAGGAAAAAAGACGGGCTTTGGGATACGAATGTAGCTTCAGTGTCTCTTTGAAGGCGAACGTAATGTCAGTGAGACCAGCTTTTCATTGGTTGGGTTTGAGATTGTAAAAGATGGCAGAGTTAAAGTTGCAGTGAACCACCCATAGGTGTACGATTATCTGTGCTGCTGGAGGCTTTCGCGACATTTCCCGTTAAATGCGTGGTTCCTGCTTCGTTCCTGAGGCTGAAAACCAACCAATTAATGACTCAAACTTTTTTTTTTACCCAGAAATTCACTGAGGGTTACAGTCATTTTCAGTTTAACTGAGCATTCACATCGTAAGGTGGTTGGTGTAGCTCAGCAGATAACAAGTAGCTACCACCACACGTGGGAGACTGGGGTTCGAATCCCAGGCTGAGTGACTATGCTGTGCTATACCAATAAGAGTCCGTGGGCAAGACTCCTAACACTACACTGGCCTCCCTGTAATATGATTAACCTTGTAAGTCGCTCTGGATAAGAGCATCAGCTAAATACCATAAATGTAAATGTTTAAAAGAGAAATGGAAATAGATTTTAATATGGAAAACTCAATTAAAAGAAACACTATGTAGATAAATAATAAACAATCAAATAATTTAGATTAATTCATATTTAATCAAGACAGGGCAATAAATAATAAAGTCGATATAATAAATGAATTCTGATTGGAAATTGATTGGAAATTGTTTGGAAAAGATCTCAGACTACATGACCCTGTGATTTCATCATCGACTACCAGCACTACATAACTTGCTGGATATTGGGTTACAATCCAATACATGCCAAATATGAGCCAGAGACACAAATCCTTAAAGAGATACGGGTTAGCTGTGTATTAAACACCATGCTTCCTAATGAGCTGGAGGTGGCATCAACAACGAGAAAAGCGAAGGCCCTAAAACTGACCCCTGTGGTACACCACAAGGAGAACGGAATTTTTGAAGAAGAATTACTTCCCAGTGAAACCAGAAACAGTCGGAACAGTCGGCTAGCCCAGTGATCAACAGTATCAAAATCTGCACTAAGGTCCAATTAGAACGGAATAGAGGATAATCCAAGTTCCTGTTGCGACATATCATCAGTTCTAAACACATCTGAATTACGTAGATGAGCTCCAAATGACTAAACTCGGTTCATGTGCACAGGCTTTTAGTGAGAGCGTCCATCCAAGTGTTTGTGTTTCACTCCCAGCCTTCACAGGGAGAGCATGGGTGAAGGTGATGTGATCAAAGGTGCAGGAGGGAGTTTGATATGCAGACGACCAGAAACCTCAGCTGCATCCCTGACACCCCTGGCTTTTTTTTCCCCCCGTCCATCTAACCTCCCCCCACCGCCTTGTGCTCACGGAGGCATTGTGAGCAGATGAAGGAGCAGACCAGTGGGTGCCAGAGCCCAGAGGCTTAGCACAGGCCTGATGTGCTGAGAATCTCAATTGAAGATCATTGTACCAAAGAGCAGAGGGTGGGGAGGGGGATGAAAGGAGCAAGGAGAGAGTGAGAGAGAGAAAGAGAGAGAGAGAGAGATCACAGGTGGGGAGGGCGTGGAGGGGGGGCTAGGGAGTGGGGTCGTAGTCCAGGGTTCTCTTAGTTTGAAAGAAAATGACAAGCTGGGCTGACCAGGGATTTAAGATCCAGTGCAGGAAGCTCAGAGTGGTGTGAGAAACTCCTGTATGGCTCATCATTAAGACCTCAATGGTGCTGGACTGTTGCACTGTAGCATAGTCAGAAAATCTCCACCTGTGAGCTTTTGAACAGGAGGTACAGCAGGAACCCTTCAAATCGTAGGTGGTGCCATGGACTTCAGTAGAATTTGAAAAACCTGTGGATACTTTGGTAATACTATTTCATCTACTAAGTAATAATTACTAGGGCTGCCCTCTAGAAGTCGACGAGTCGAATTGTCAGTCGGAGAACCTTTAAGTCGACTGACAACAGTGACCTTTTTTTCTTCGTAAAACAGACTAAAGCTTACAGAAATGGACAAGAACTTTAAGAATTTAAAAATACATTTTAATAATTAATAAAAGTGGAATAATAAATATATACATAAGTTCTAGCTGGGCTGTGTCGCATACTTGCTAAAAAATTAAATCCATGCGACATGCGCTGGCGGTTCACCGCTGAAGGAAGCTGAAGCTGTGAAGCTGAGAAACATGGGGGGAACGATGTCTCAGAGAAAGTCTGGAGGAGCTTCTGAAGAGGAGAACCCGAACAAATGAAGCCTAACTCTGCTCGTCATTTAGTCAGACATCCAACACTGCTCCAAACGAGGGAGCTGACTCTCGTTTTAGATGTAATGGCTGTTTGCGGTGAAGGAAAAGCGGAGCGGAGACGTTTGTTTGATTATAATTCCATTATTTTAGAACCTAAATTACTGATATTTATATTTATTTGTCTACAGCTGAGATTATCTGTATTTAAAGATAAGTACAGTCACTTAATACGCCTGCTGATAAACGAGAGATAATGATTACAGCGTGGGTAATATAATAGTTAACGGTTTCAGGTCTACCGTTCTTCTTTTCATCTATAAATAATTTAAATATGGACTAATCTGGTTTTATTTAGCAGGTCATTATTTATGAGAGATGAAATACGAAGGGTCCTCCTACTGAAGAAGCTGTTAGAAGAGAAAGTAAAAAGTCTATAAGCTATAAGCGCTAATGTTTAGCATAAATACGCGCTGCTGCCCGGCTCTATATGCTGTAACTATAGGCTCCAGTTCAGATCGATCATCATAAGCCCCGCCTCTTTTAGTTCAGAAATATGTTCCTTTGACTCTGCTGAATTTCTAAATGAGCAGGACGTCAGATCTGAACTGTATGCAAGTTGATTTGCTGATTGCTAGATAATGTACATGGAGAAAAAACACAAACGGATAGTCGAATCGTCGGCCAGGAC
This sequence comes from Prochilodus magdalenae, assembly GCA_024036415.1. Lineage (NCBI taxonomy): Eukaryota > Metazoa > Chordata > Actinopteri > Characiformes > Prochilodontidae > Prochilodus > Prochilodus magdalenae. The sequence goes on from JAMWET010000571.1 coordinate 65,779, forward strand.
GGGCGAATCCGATTCAACTGACAAAATTCTGAGTCGGGTACAGCCCTAATAACCACCTTCTATAATTTACCAAACATGGAGTTCCCTCATTAACAGCATAGCAGGGTTCTTTAAGGGTTCTCCAGTAAAGACAATCATTCTATATAGAACCATCTACACTGAAAGAACCATTTACCTGCTGCTTTGCATGGAGAAATGGTGGTCCAGATTTATCGAGAACATGCTAGACATGCTTGTAATGTTATGGTGTGAACCTTTTTGCTACTACTGCCTCTTGGTGTAGCTCAGCGGATATCACCACTACCCACCCAGGAGCCACCACCATATCGTCACTGTCCAATGAAAAACATGTATCTCCACTTTTGTCCATTTTTATTTTTATGCATCATTTGAACACACCAACTGCCGCTGACGCTGAGTCAGAATCTCGTGATGAATGGACCAACAGAAATGGCCCAAAACGATTTGGGTAGATGTCTGGTTCCATTGACTTACATTACAGTTAAGTGAGGTTTTTGGCCTCTCCTGTAAAGTTGCTATTTTGGAGATACTTGTTTTTCTTTGAACAGCAACGATATGTGGGAGACTGGCGTTCCAATAATATTCTGGGTGACTACGCTGTGCTACACAAATAAGAGTCCTTGGGCAAGACTCCTAATGCTACACTGGCCCACCTGTAATATGATTAACCTTATAAGTCGCTCTGGATAAGAGCGTCAGCTGGATCCCATAAAGGTAAATGTACTACTGTGTCCACAAAGATTCTAAGTAGAACCACATACAGTACACTCTCCATCACCATGCAATGCAAATCTAGAACTCAATACTCTATACTGAGCCACTGATTTGACTAAAGTACCCATCATCATCATTAGAACCCTTTTTGGTGCTATATAGAACCATTTTCAGAAAGGTGCTACACTGAACCAAGCACAACACATTCCCTATCAATTTCAGGAGCCGTTTTAAACATGTCCAGTGGCTCTTTGGGTGTTTATGGTTTTATGTAGAGCCATTGTCTTACCTAAAGAACCCTTGAAGAGTGTTACTCCTGTTAGAATTGATAGAACCGTAATAGAAAATGACCTAGAGTTCAGTTCTTCAGTCCTAAGCTGATGATACTGGGAGTCACCCACCCTGAAATGGAAGAGTGGAGCCTCCTCTCTTGTCCAGTGTTGTACTTTGTACAGTGTCTATAGTGTGTGGTTTTGGTTGCAGCCGGGCTGTTACTGTTCAGAGGGGTGGGGTCTGTTGCACAACCGTTTCGTTTCTGGGCGTTCTGGTTCTGTTAACTTGCTGTTTGAAATTCAGGTAGGTTAAGAATTTAAGTCGGCCTGAAGACTCAGCTTTGGTTTTTACAGTGTGCCAAACTTTCACTGTCCTTGTTATTCTTGTGTTGACTCCCCAGACCAAACTTTCTCGACCTAGATTTATGTATAGTGGCTCGGCCAGGGAAGGGACCCCAAGAGACCCCAAGACACACGCACAAACCACCCAGCGCGAGTTACCATGTTTACTTTACTTACACACTGCACCAAAACAAACCAAAACGCACCAGGCTTACTCAGCCCCCGTAGTGAGTCCTTTGCCCCTCAGGCTTGCTCGCTCCAATGTGTGTGGCATGTCGACCACACATCCCTGGTCTCCCTCTCTCTGTGTGTGGTGTGTAAGTCACATGTCCTCGCTGCCTCACATTGGAGAGTGGGCCAGTTTTAGGGGCATGATGCCCCGCCTTCTGATCCCTCATATCTGCACACCTGTGCGTTCTTCTTCTTGTGTGCGTTCTGTTCTTATTCTTTTTCTTTTTCTTCTTCTTATTATTAGCATAATAATAACAACAACAACAACAATAATAATAATAATAATAATAATAATAATAAATAAATGAATGGTTATTAATAAATAAATAAATAAATAAATAAATAAATAAATAAATATAATAATTGTCATTTAAACTTTAAAATTCTTCCTGTACTAGTTCGGTAACGTTCTCAGATGAAACACTAAGCACTGTTTAAGTTACTCTGGCTAAGAGTGTCTGCTAAATGCCTTAAATGTAAATGTGAAATATAATAATAATGATGATGATGATGATGATGATATCATAATAACTGGTATTATTATTATTATTATTATTATTATTATTATTATTATTATTATTATTATTATTATTGTTGTTGTTGTTGTTAATTAAGAAGCTCTTCCTGAGTCATGGTGGGCGTGTTAGAGCATCGAAGGCTCTAGTACATGTAGAGCAGTGCTACTCCAAACGAGGGCTGAGGACCTGTAAGGGTTCTGTAAGAGACTGGAGCCGAGGCCGATAATTACCCCCTCACAGCCACGTCTCTGACCTTCCTGACCTCGTGTTTATTCATGTGCTGTCAAGCATGCATGTGACGTCTCCAGTACTGACCTGGACTAACACTCCTAGGTCTGGTACACCTGGAAGGCCTCTCCTTACTGCTTCTGAGCCTCAGCTCAAAGAAACAGTGGGAGAATTCAAATCTGGTAAAATCATTCAGAGGGGTTTGAAGTGAAGCGGCTCATTGGTAGATAAACTTACAGACTTAGATATCCTTACAGTGGTGGTGATGGGAGCCAGGGGTCACCATGTCTACAACACACACACAGATGTTTTATTCACACCAGACTTCTGAGTTTGTATAAGGTATACTGGAGATGAATTCATGTACCTCTCGGCCAGGAGGCTTATAGAAACCCATATACACGTATAGATATATGCAGGTCAGTATATCTGTGGATGAGAGCTCTGCCCTGAGTGAGCACATGCAGTTTGGTGTCTGTAGAAAGGAAACTGTAGGGTTTGAATAAGGGTGAAACTGAATGGGACTGTATGGGAGAACGAGGGATGGAGGAAGAAAACAAGCAGACGAGTGCAGGTCCAACCTAAGCACTGAATTTATGCTCAGGGGTCTGCTCTGAGATGGATGTGGAAAAGTGTCTGTGAGCCGAGCAGAAGACGAGCGTGCACTTTTTTTCATCCCATGCATTCCTAAAGGGAAAAATTCGGAATTTTACGAAAACTTTTTTCATCCCACGCATTCCTAATGGGAAAAATTCTGAATTTTACGAAAACTTTTTTCATCTCATGCATTCCTAATGAGAAAAATTCAGAACTTTACGAAAACTTTTTTCATCCCATGCATTCCTAATGGGAACAATTCGGAATTTTACGAAAACTTTTTTCATCCCACACATTACTAATGGGAAAAATTCGGAATTTTACGAAAACTTTTTTTATCCCATGCATTCCTAAGGGGAAAAATTCGGAATTTTACGAAAACTTTTTTCATCCCACGCATTCCTAATGGGAAAAATTCGGAATTTTACGAAAAAAATTTCTGAAACCCGTATGTCACATCAAAAAGCTGTATCCATGCTTGCCATTCCCGATCAGACCACACATACTTTAGGGTTAGGACGGTGTTAATGTCTGAAAACTGTTGGACTACTCAGGGGAAAAAACATGCGTACGAAGAAGAGGAAGAAGAAGGAGAAGATAAATTCGGACATACTAACCATTCTCGGATTTAGCATTTGAGTACTGTAGAGTATGGAACTATACCATTCCGGATGCGGCCAATGTCTCACGCACCAGGGAATGCATCCATAACCCTTAAATGTAATTCATATATGTGTGTGGGAGCTTTTAAAGGTGGATGTCTGGTTCCTATCAGCACTGTTGTGGACGATGCTGGCCGGGTAAGTTTCCCTAGAGCAGAGATGTTCCCATCACACTTGGGAATGGCCATGTTGACGTCCTAATGGTCTGACTGTGCAGGCTCGTCAGTGTAATCAAGCCGTTCTGTATGAATACACGAGGGATGTAAGTTAAACGTATGACAAAACAAAGACCATAATAACAATAACAGGGCGGGTTAATAATCAGCATCATTCAAACTGCAGTTACGGGCCGTGGCCTGCTTTCCCCGCACTTGAAAGGAACCATCATGGTGGTTTAATCGTTGGCCATTTTAGCAGCAATGACACAAAGCTAATTAAGCATGAAATCAATGCTAAAGCTAAACAAACAGAGGTAAGTACATTTTCCGGCCTGATATTATTGGCTTGCTTCACCCAATATGTGTTTCAGAGTGACATGGTCTGCTGGGTACAGGCCGCATTGATGTAACGTTATTGGTCCGTACCGCGCCGCATTGTTCATGGCCGGCGATTAGATTAGATCTGAGCTGTGCTGAGATCGAACCTCGCTGGAAGTACTTTGGCTATGAAATGAAGAATCCTGGAAGTAAATCGTGTGCAATTTACAATTTATTGTTCTGTTTAATAATAAAGCCTCAGAAACTGAAAAGTGACTCATTCTCCAGCCTGACAAGTGCAATTTCAGCTATTGCTTTATACCTAGGCCGTATAATGGATTTTCTTAATAGGCTGTCTCTGAAGTTGACTGTAGGACGAGTGCATGCAATATGACGCTTTAAGAGATCTGAACAATATTAGCGCAGAGCGTATAGACCAGCCTTAGGCCTAGCACCAGGCAGGCTAAGTGCTCATCGCCAGCAAATTAGCTTCTTTGCTATCCTAGTCATTTTGCATCTGAATGGTCCCCTCTCTGGACTGCATTGATGGTGGGGAATTAGGGATGTATTGGTACCAGGCTTCCAAGAGCTCTTCACATTGATTGAATCCATGCCTTCTGACGTATCGAGTGGTGGTGGGCCTTGGCTCTTAACATGTGTTTCTCTCCGTTTAGCTCCTTGCGGTGGCCAGTACACGGGTTCGGAGGGAGTCGTCCTGTCTCCAAACTATCCACACAACTACACCACAGGCCAGACCTGCGCTTACTACATCACAGTCTCTGAGGAGTTTGGTGAGTAAATAAAGCTCCTGAGCTAGCTGGTCTTATTTTGGTTTCAGCTCACCAGCAGTTTCTCTCTCTTCCAACACAGTTCAGTCCTCGTTAGCCACAGTCAACTCTTATTCTTGCTACCCACACCTGAATAAGCCCTGAATGACAGCTGACACATTTCCCTGACCTATAGGTTGGGGCACACCTTCTGGAGTGATGCTCCATAGACTTTGTAGCTGAGTGGATGTAGCACAGTGCTACCATCATGCTAATAACATGGCGTCTCCTGCCAATTCAGGCTGGTGGAACTGAAGCTGTCAGCCGTTTCTGTGGCTCACTCTGGTAAAGTGGGTCCAGTTTATAAGATCTGAGCTACACTATATGGCCATAAGTAAGTGGACGCACCTTTTAATTAGCCGCACCCCTTTGCTAACAGGTGCACAAAACCAAGCATCCTCTCTGTAGAGCTCAGTGACATAGCACTGTCATAGGATGCCAGAAGCCTTGTTAGATCAGGTCAACTGTGAGTGCTATAACTGTGGATTGGTAGCATCGGGGGGCAACAACAACTCAGGCATGAAGTGGCAGACCACGCAAACTCGCAGACCGCCGAGTGTTGAAGTGCAGAGGGTGTAAAATCACCTGTCCCCTTTTGCATCAGTCAGTTCTTCCAAAGTCTCTGGAAGCAACATCATATGGGTCACCATGGCTAAGCAGATCCCTAACAAGCTTGAGGACATTATGCACAATGCCAAGTGTTGGCGGGAGTGGTGTAACGCACACTGCTACTGGACTCTGGAGAGTGAAAACCTGCCCGCTGGAGTGATGGATTTTACTGTACTGTCCCGCAGTCTGAGGGAGGAATCTGGATTTGCATATGGATGAATCCAGGTGAAAGCTACCTACCAGAGTACAGCAAAGGTGTTGGAAGGGGGATAATGGTCTGGAGCATGTGAGGTTAATTGTTTGGGGGAGAGTGTGATCTATCATGTGTGACACTCGTGTATATCGGACATTTATGGAAATACAGAACAAATCCTTTTTTGGCAATTGGCATTTGGCCAAATAAAGGACGATTCTGTATTTTACAGGAGGGGTGGCAACCCTAACCTTCACAAAGTCATGAACCCCACTGGAAACCTCTGCGATTCATTGGAACATGGATTGTGAGCTAGGCCTTCTCATGCAACGTCAGTTCCTGATCTCTTCCTAGAGAGTTTTCCAGAGACACATTCCCAACTCTTGTGGAAAGCTCTGCCTGAAAGAGTGGAGGATGTTATAGCTCCATATTGTTTTGGGGAAACTCCAATGGTTTTGGAATGGAATGTTAAACAAGCTTATGTAGGGGTGACGGACAGGTGTCTACATACTTTTGGCCATATACACTACAGTATGTCACATCACCTGCATTATATTAACGTAATATACACTAAGCTACAAGGTCAGTTATGGTAACATGCCAGAACATGCAGAGACTCATCCCGGCACTTACAGACGATAAGGTTTTAAATGTGTTCATGGAGGCTGAAATGAACTGTCCTGGCAAGCTTATGTAAGTATCATGTAGCCTTATGAACACTGCCGTATGATAACGTGTTATCAAATAATGCGTTGTAGACTTAAGCTGCGTTCATTTTGCCTGGGGAGGTACTATGGTTTCCATGATGCCCAGCAGATGCCTGATTTGAATCCAGTGGAAATCTGCCATGTCTACAGTCTGTACAGTCTGACAGTAATAATTGAGTGAATGACCTTCATCTGTAATCCACTGGACGTGAAGCTCTCTCAGTAAAGACTGACCTCGGGTAATGTAATAACAAAACCGGCTAACAGACTTCTAAAGTCGGGTTTTGCCGTTGGCTACATGCGGAAATAGGGACTCCGGGTCTAAGGAAAAGCTGAATACAGTGTTACATTAACCCTGTGCACATTTCCGCTGATCATTACTACAGCGTATACCAACACTAGCCACTCAAACTGTGTGCTACTGAAGCCAAAGCCACCTAACCACCACATTATCAAGGCTTGTTGGTGCATTGTGGGTGAGGTCGTTTGTCGTATGATGCTGATTCAACATGCATGAGCTTGTGTCTATCCCGGTTGCAGCAAAATGTCTAGTTCTAATCTATTGAATAATCTACACATTACTAAATCTATAGGCGTTCATGTTGCAATAAGAAGCCAAACTGACAAACACAAGCCAACTCTGGAGTCTAATGTGGACTTAAGTACTTTAAAGTACTGGAGAATTTTTAATTTAAGTCCTCAGAATACACCCTTGCACTTATGATTAATGTACTGTGCCCGTCAAGTCCTACACGGGCTATACTGCCTATGACCTCCATTTCCCAGAACCTCCTCGGATCTCCATGTGACCTCTTGCTCACAGCCGTCAGCCATCGAAGAGCCGCATCGCTGGGACACTGATTGCTTACAGCTGGGGCTAGCTCTTCATAAGCTGTTCAGTCTTTCAACTCCTCACGAAGTAACGTCTCTGTTCATCAGTACTTACCAAGCCTTTATCTTCCCGGTTTGCTTTATATGGTTTCAGATCATTGCTTGTTTTTTGACTACGTCTCTGGTTTTAAGCCTATATATAATCATCAGTGCTACTAAACATATCGCCGCTGGTTCTGTGTAAAACTGAAGAAGTATTGGGAGGATATTTACGATGCCCTTCAGTCAGTTTTTGGTGTTCCTGTTCCTAAAGGTCCTTTGGTGTCGCTACTAGGAGCTGTTCCTCAGGATTTTGACAGTAGGAGCCAGATCTATCTCCTTCATGTTTTATTTGCAGCAGCAATTAAGGGTATAACTGTGAACTGGCTCAAAACCACTGTCCCAACGTATGAATCTTGGATAGAGCATCTATGGATGATACATAGTATGGAAGAAATAACATATAACTTGAGACTGCAGAAGAAAAAATTTGTTAAGCAATGGAGCCCAGCAATGTTAATAATGCTTTCAGACCAATTGTAATTGAAGTGTATATGGCTGCCAATGAGAATGTGTACATAATCATATGTTAACATTTATAAGGCATGACCGTAAAAAGAATGATAAATGGTGAATATAACTTGATCTTCAATAAACAATAAGTTAAAAAAAAAAACATATTGCCGCTGTCCAAAGAAAAACATATATCTGCAAAATGGACACTTCACTGGAGAAGGTAAAAGCCTCATTTAATTCTAATGGAAGTCAATGGAACCAGAGTTTTTACCAAGTGAGTTCGGGCCATTTCTGTCGGCCCATTCATCATGAAATAATCACACAATGTAAATGTCAGCTCATGTGATCAAATGATGCATGAAAGTAAACATCAACAAAAATGGAGATACACGTTTTTCTCTGGACCGCGACCATATACTTAAGTAGAACTAACTAACTAGTACTTAACTTACTATTTTGAGAGATCTTTGATTCATTTAGATGCACATACTGGGGTTGGACAATGAAACTGAAACACCTGGTTTTAGACCACAATCATTTATTAGTATGGTGTAGGGCCTCCTTTTGCGGCCAATACAGCGTCAGTTCATCTTGGGAATGACATATACGAGTCCTGCACAGTGGTCAGAGGGAGTTTAAGCCATTCTTCTTGCAGGATAGTGGCCAGGTCACTACGTGATGCTGGTGGAGGTTCGTCCTTCTTGGTGGTATGCTGACATTACCCTGGATACCGTGGCTCTTGATACATCACAAAGACTTGCTGTCTTGGTCACAGATGCGCCAACAAGACGTGCACCAACAATCTGTCCTCTTTTGAACTCTGGTATGTCACCCATAATGCTGTGTGCATTGCAGTATTTTGAGCAGAACTGTGCTCTTACCAGCTAACTGAACCTTCACACTCTGCTCTTACTGGTGCAATGTGCAGTTAATGAAGATTGGCCACCAGGCTGGTCCAATTTAGCCATGAGACCTCCCACACTAAAATGACAGGTGTTTCAGTTTCATTGTCCAACCCCTGTAAGTGCATATTAAAATCTATTTATAGTACATTAAAATATACTTACATATACTTACCTAGTGTACACACTAACTTAGTATACTTCTATTAAGTACTGCTGAGGCAAAAATGTACTTAAGCCCCCTTAATGAAACATCATTTTTACACTTGTAATATATTAACATATCATCACTGTCCAATGAAAAACATGCAACTCCATTTTTAAAACTGAAAGGCTGGGAGATAAAGGGATCAAAGAGCTCCTGTATCATTTCGGAGCCTTACACGTACAAGAAAGCACTGGCGGCACTGAACTTTGCAGATGGAGAGCGCCTGCGGGCCGCGAGGAAATCCTCTACATCTGATATTTACATAGAAGCAGGGCCAGCTCCCCTTTGGGCCGTTTCCCGTAGGGCCTGCGCTGAAGGCGAGGGCAAACATCTAATTAAAGAAGAGATAATAGAGTCATCTTCACCTGGGCTGCGGCACCCTGCCGCCCCGACACACAGCGCCCCAGGTTTGTAATTGTCCGCTGCCTCCTTCCCACCATGCTTGTGTGACCTCTCGTGTCCTGAGAGCTCCACGTCAGCTAAGTGTTGACCGGAGATCATGGGGGGAAGCGCAGTGTGCTATGTATGCATGGGAAACACCTAGATTACATATGTAATAGGACCGGTAGAACATGAAGAACATAGGTAGCATGTAGGAAACTGTGGCATATGGTCATAACATCGTGAGGTATGCTAAGCACCGCCATCTGGAATTTCCCCAGTTGCGAAGACTGTTCTGCACAAAGCTGTAAACCAGTGTGCTAATCTGCATATGATGTTGGAAGCAGTGTAAGACTCTGTTGATGCACTTTGTGATCTAATTAGATTTTAAAGCATACAAGTAGCACATGTGCAACTCAACTTAAAAGTAGTTGAGCAGCACTGGAGCTACACGGCTAACGCAGCTAGCAAGGAATAGATGCCTGTAGTGCACTCCTTAGCATCATGCAAACTGCCCTTGTAAACTCCTTACCTCAGTGCAAAATCAACTTTCCCCAGATGTAATCACTCACTCAACTCAGGTTTGGTGTCCTGGTTCACCAAGTGTTCTTTATTGCAGTGTTGGAACTACGATTGGTGTCCTCCCAGGGCTCTGCATAGGCCCATTGAAAACTTCTAGGAACCCCAGTATGTCACCACCCCCCCTATTTCAGACCCATGTTGAGGATTACTTGGAAAAAAGAAACCTAATATCCATACCTCTGACATATTTACAAAAGTATGTATTCTGATATTCTGATTATTGACAAAGTGAATGAACTGCAATGCTTTGTATTAGAGAATTTGCTTAGTCAGCTAATTATCTCATCAAAGTTAGCCTAGCTAAAGTGCATTCCTATTACACAGTCTGCACCTTGTTGTCCTTTCTTTGTCATTTCATATAAAAAATATAGGACACTGGAAATATAGGCCCCTGGGAACATAGGTAACTGGGAACACAGGCTCCTGGATACATTGGACAGTTGGAACATGGAGTCCTGGAAATTAAGGACCATTGGTACTTACAACACTGGTAACAATGGGCATTGGAAACATAGGGTCCTGGGAACAAAAGGCCATTGGAACATATGGCAACAGGCACATAGGGTCCTGAACACAACAGACTGTTGGGAAATTGGACAGTGGGGACATAGGGCCATGAAAACAATGGACAATGGGAACATATTGTCCAGGGAACACATGGTCCTAGAAACATTGACAGTGAGATCACATAATCCTGGGAGTAGACCCCTGGAAACCAAGGACCAGTGGAGCATAAGACTATTGGAACTTGAGTCCTGGACGAAAAGGCTATTAGAAAATAGGAACGCAGAAACGGCACTGTAGGAGCACAGAACCTTGGAAACATAGGGTCCTAGGAACAAAGGACAGTTGGGACATAGGACCTTGAAAAGATAGTTGGGAACATTGGACGATGGAGGTTATCGAATACTCCGAAAATAGGCCCCGGGATACCAGGGACCAGTGGCATAAGACAGTTGGAACATGAGACCTAGGAAACGTGGGGTCTCGGAAAGAAAAGCCCATTGGAGCATAGGACCTTTAGAAAACAGGACTGTGGGAAACCAGGGCCTTGGAAACATAGTGTCCTGAGAACATAGGACAATTGGAACATAGAGCCATGGAAACATAGTGACTCTGGAAAATTGACCTCTCTGGGAACAGAAGGTCTTGGGAGAAAGGACAATGAAAACAAAGTCCCAGGAACAGAGGGGACCGTAGGGGCATAGGACTGTGGGAACATGGGGCCTTGAAATCAAAAGACAATTGGACATAGGACAACGGGAATACAGGGCTTTGAAAACATAGGGCCCTGGGCATAGAAGACAATGGAAACATAGGACCCTGGGAACAGAGTATCCTGGGACGGTGTGCACCCATATAAAGCTAATACAGAGACTATAACTCAGTAGTCATCCAGTTCCATAAATACATGGCCAAAGCCTTGGTCAACCTGCTGAGAGGTGTGAGTGAACCTGTGCTCATACTGCCTCGTATAATATAAGGTCAATATAATACATTAATAAAATACGGTCAAAATATGGGCTTCAAAATACCCAATTCTCCTGGGGCTGATACTTTTAGCACATGAGGTTAAGACTTTTAAGTTGGCAAAGTATCACTTTCTGTGAGTCACACTATACGACCTTCCCTGACATGTGGCTTTTGATTCAAGCAAAGCACTTTCAGTTTTTTCATGTCTCCTCTGGAGATATATGATCTAAGGAAAGATTGCCCACAGAGATAATGCACACTTCAGAGTGGACGGATGATGGATGCCGAGCACTTTTTATTCACACATAAAGCCAGGGCGGGGGAAATGGGTCTGTGGTGAAATGCACGGAACTTTATTTAACCGCAGGTTCCCTCACAACTTGGTGTGTATGATAGTGACACACTTAACCTGTTTTGCTTTGTCTCCTCAGTGGTCTTTGGGCAATTCGCCTATTTCCAGACAGCCATGAATGACTCGGTTGAGCTGTTTGATGGACCCAATCAGAACTCCAGGTTGCTGAGCTCCCTGGCTGGCTCTCACTCAGGTAAGTAATACCTTTACATTGACAAAATACACTCATCATCAAAAGAACAGCTGCACCCAGAAGGAGGTGTGGGAGTGCGGTGGTGTTGGGAAGGAAGATAAAGGTGACCAGGATCAATAACTGATGATAAATTTAGACTGATATGATCAATATTTATTGAGCTACACATACAGAAGTCTGTCTCTCAGTATGGCGTCGGGCCGCCATGTTTGCTAACCCAACCTGCCAGACGTCTCGGTATGGAGCTGTAGAGGTTCCTAATGGAGTCCTGTGATAATCCATCCCATGCAGCTTGAATATCCTCACACAGTTCCTGCAGATGGTGCGGTAGGGGTGGATGTGAAGTGACACTAGGCCCTCTGGACGTGTGACCACAAACCGTTCATCTTGGTGCTGACCACGGTGCCTCCACACCCGGATTCGTTGGGCGTCTCCACCAAGACTAAAGCGGGACTCGTCACTGAAGATGACCCGCTGCCATTCTGAGTCACTCCATGACAGTCTGGTACGACACCACTGCAGTCTTTGGTGACGGTGACGTGGTGTTAAGGACAGTCGTGGTAACGGTCTGTGTGCATGTAGTCCTGTGTGGTGCAGCCGTCTGCCAATGGTGCTGCACTAACCGGATGACTCATGGAGGACACCACTGCTCACTGGGTGTCTGTAATCGTGGCTGTGACCCGTCCTTGCTTACGTCACATGAGACTTGAATAATTTGCATGTTCTGCAATGTCACACCGACCCACCACGCTTCATTCCTGTCGGTTGATTCCTTCTGGGTGAACTCTTTGTTCAACCGTTCTTGTGATGATGGAGCGGCCTATACGTTTTTGCAGCAAGCAGGACAGACAGTTAAGTGGCAGCAGTTTAGCAGCAGAGGAGGTCATGAACGAGGCTTAATGGCTTCATTCAGGAAGGAAAATACGGCCCCTGTGGGAGCGTGGCTGTAGCATTTCTTTGCTAATCGTTTTAGCCTTGCAGAGCATTGGTCCATTTTCATGACCCGTTCTTGACCAGTCAGCAAGTTGATCAACCTCGACCCGGCGTTTTTTCATAATGGCTTAGTTTGTTTGTTTATTCATTGCTCTGCGGCTCATTGTCATTTTTTTGCACCCTTGCTTGCCACTTTGTTAATTCCTCTCCGTTTCCTATTAAAATAAATTTTTATCTCAGACGCAGCTTCATGCGGATTTATCGTCGGTATTACCATTAACGGCGAAAGGTAATAAACCGCCTAAAAGGGAATCGGCCCTTAATTCCGCGCCCCTCGCAGGATTGATGAAGGCCATTGGACATAAACTATTTGTATGGCACTTTGATACTTTCTGCTTTTTATGGTCTGCCGTGCAACAATATAATCCCCCAAAGATGTGCTGTAAATTCCCAGTGTTTCTGTCTGAGCCGTTGAGCCCAGCAGGCCGGAAATCCCGGCAGGCCTGTCTATTCACACTAGAGCTTTTAACCCTGCGGGCTCAACCCAAGCGCACTGCTTATCGTCCGTATCACTGAAATGACTGTGCCTTCTGCTGTGGTGCTTGCCGGTTGTGTGGATTTGTAATTGAAGACTCTTCTTTTAGCCTTCGTGGAGATATGCTAACAGAAGCCCATCCGGCTTTGGCCCGGTTTAAGACCATATCCCGAATCTAGTCTAGTCTAGTCCAAGGACCCGGTCAAGGGGGCCATGGAAAGAGGCTTGGCTAAACCTTTGACTTGTAGTGTACCCAGACTAGGCCGCTCCGTGGCGGCCCTGTGTAGGTTCTGGCTGTTGAAGAACACAGAAGCCTACTGTCTTTGGGCCAGGTTAGACCACATCTGGAACCCACACAGTAGTCTGATGCAGGTGTGCCCAAGCATGCCATTCCCGAGGACCCAGTCAATGGAGCACCTTGTAGTCCTACAATTACAGACCATAGTCCATCTGATTCAGTGTCCAACAGAGTGGACAGCGAGTGGACACAGTGTTTAATCACTCCAGCCAGCACTGCTGTGTCTGATCCACTCACACCAGCCCAACACACACTAACACACCACCACCACGTCAGTGTCACTATAGGGCTGAGAATGATCCACCATCCACATAATACCTGTGTGGGTCCTGGCCATTGAAGAACATGGAAGCCTATTGTCTTTGGGCCAGGTTAGACCACATCTGGAACCCACACAGTAGTCTGATGCAGGTGTGCCCAACCATGCCATTCCCGAGGACCCAGTCAAGAAGACCATGGAAAGAGGCTTGGGCTAAACCTTTGACTTGTAGTGTACCCAGACTAGGCCCCTCTGTGGCGGCCCTGTGTAGGTTCTGGCTGTTGAAGAACACAGAAGCCTACCGTCTTTGGGCCAGGTTAGACCACATCTGGAACCCACACAGTAGTCTGATGCAGGTGTGCCCAAGCATGCCATTTCCGAGGACCCAGTCAATGGAGCACCTTGTAGTCCTACAATTACAGACCATAGTCCATCTGATTCAGTGTCCAATAGAGTGGACAGTGAGTGGACACAGTGTTTAAACACTCCAGCAACACTGCTGTGCCTGATCCACTCACACCACCACCACGTCAGTGTCACTGCAGGGCTGAGAATGATCCACCACCCACATCATCCCTGCTCTGTGATGGTCCTGACCATTGAAGAACGTGGAAGCCTACCGTCTTTGGGCCAGGTTAGACCACATCTGGAACCCACACAGTAGTCTGATGCAGGTGTGCCCAAGCATGCCATTCCCGAGGACCCAGTCAAGAAGGCCATGGAAAGAGGCTTGGTAAGCCAATCTGATCCAAGCCTGCAGGCCTGGGCTTTCCTGCTTAAGACCCAGCCCTAGTTTTTCTTCAGCCATCAATCTGTAGATGTCCCAGCCCCGCTTCTCGTCTCTCCCCTGCCTTTCAGCATGTCCAGGAGGGACACTTTGGTTATTAAGCCATCCGTCTTATATAGTAGCTCAGCAATGCGTTTATTACAGTATATTTGCTGCCACATGCAACTCCAGGGATGGGGAAGGGTGATGGTGGGTGGGTGGAGGGGCTTGGTCAAGAGCTATTAAACCTGATTATTTGGCATATTTCTGTATTGCAGGAGAGACCTTGCCCTTGGCTACTTCAAACCAGATCATGCTGAGGTTCACCACCAAGAATGGCCCCTCCGCCAGGGGATTCCACTTTGTTTACCAAGGTACGTGTGCACTCACCTCTCCTGTAATAACAGGTCACCTTAAAGAAGGTGGAAAGCTCTGCTTTTAATCTTCAGCCTCACACACAGCAGCATGCCCCCACAGCGTCGGACCCCTGCTCCAGCGTTTGGAACGTGTCTGCTGTATCCGTGTTGTTATATACCATATACTATTTTCATTCACAGTTTCACCCTCCTTTCTGGAGCCAGGGCTTCAGATCCTGTTGGTTTATTGGGAATGAAATTATTGGGTGCGGTAATATTCACTGTATGCTGCAGATTAGACTAGATTAAATGATGAGTTATACCCATATAAAGATAAACATATTCACCTAGAGATGGAGAGAAGGGCTTCTGATGGCTGGTTGTAGTTTGCAGTCAGTGTGCACATCTGTAATGCTGTACACTACCAGTGTTGGTGATCGTAAAGACTACAGTCTTAACAGCTCCACCTGATGAGAGTCTGAACCAGTCCGTATCCTGATACACCACATCTACTCCTGCTGTACACAGTATGATCCTCCTCCATATCTCCACCTCTAATATATATTTAGTGGTGTAAAAACTTTGATCTCTTTTTCTGCACAGTGTAAAAGCTCTAGTTCTCCTTTCAGGTTAGTGAATATTCATGATGGACCGACCAATAGAAAACCTGCTTAGTAATAAACCTTGTTCTATCAGCTTCACTGCAGGGTAAGGAAGCTGGTCCAGCCTCCTGTAAAGGTCTACTCTGGAGGGTTTTACGGTGGACTGGATAATTCCATGAGGGCTAGTTTATAGTTTGGTGTCTTCACTTTTATTCTACAGTAAAGCAGTAGGATAAATATGAGGAGAACTTTCTATGATAGATAGATAGATAGATAGATAGATAGATAGATAGATAGATAGATAGATAGATAGATAGATATGCACTACGAATACAGACCGTAGTCTATCTGATTCAGTGTCCAATTTTTTTTCATTGAAGAACAGGGTAATACAGTATACAGAGAAACAGATGGACTACAGTCTGTACCTGTAGAACTACAGAGACTCCTATATGGTCAGTGGAGCTGATAAGTTGAACTGGTAAATGCAACACTGCCCCCTAGCGCACATCTGAACATTCCATGTTCCAAATGTCGCATGAGATGTGGCAGGCACAGAAGCCTGAAAGGGTCACTGGGCCACTGGAAGAGAGCTTGGCTTATTGGCGGGAGTTTTAGGGGGTCTGGTGAGCTCATCAGTATGCTGGAGCCAAGCCTCCGGGGGAAACGACCCAAACGGCTCAGGCGGAGGAACCGGCAGCTGCAATCACAATGTCATAACCAAGACACAATAGAGCCAAATGAACGAGGGGGGCCAGAATGTCATGTAATTTGTAATGCATTTGCCTCTAAATGAGGCCGAATAAGGGAATAATTTTTTGAGTGCCTCTCATGAGGGTGGAGAGGGTCGGATCCTTGCGGGTGATCCCCAAATGCAGGAGCTAGTTTAACCTGGCTCCTCCACCTCGGTCCCCTATGGCATATACGCCATGAAACAGGTCCTCTCACATTGTTTTTATTTGACTTCTCAGCTGTCCATCACTGTGCCACGCAGGTGCTGCTTCTGAACTGTAAGTTGACATTACCTTTGAAGATATCATGGTGATCTGAATTGGGGAAAGTAAGAAAGGACAGCTGCACACAGAAGGAGGTGTGGGATTGCAGTACACATACAGAAGTCTGTCTCTTAGTATGGAGTCGGGCCACCATGTTTGCTAACCCAACATGCCAGACGTCTCGGTATGGAGCTGTAGAGGTTCCTGATGGAGTCCTGTGATACTCCATCCCATGCAGCTTGAATACCCTCACACAGTTCCTGCAGATGGTGCGGTAGGGGTGGAGGTGGAGTGACACCAGGCCTTTTGGACATGTGACAGCCAACCGTTCATCTTGGTGCTGACCACGGTGCCTCCACACACGGATTCGTTGGGCGTCTCCACCAAGACTAAAGCGGGACTCGTCACTGAAGATGACCCGCTGCCATTCTGAGTCACTCCATGACAGTCTGGTACGACACCACTGCAGTTTTTGGTGACGGTGACGTGGTGTTAAGGACAGTCGTGGTAACGGTCTGTGTGCATGTAGTGCTGCGTGGTGCAGCCGTCTGCCAGTGGTGCTGCACTAACAGGACGACTCATGGAGGACACCACTGCTTACTGAATGTCTGTAGTCGTGTCTGTTGGGTCCAGCTCTAAGGCCCGTCCTTGCCTATGTCACATGTGCAGCTACCCTTTTGATGATGACCGTGTAATTCTAATGGAGATCATTATGAAATTAGTAAGAACGCATAATTATGTGATTAACTGTATAGCACAGTAGCAGGAATCACTGTTACAGTAGCACAGCTCGCGCTGTTGCCCCTCCCCCTCTCCCAGGCCGTAAAAGAGACGTGTGAATTACATGCATGTTTAAAACTCTCGTTGTCAGCTGTCTCGTAAAAGCAGCTGATCTATTAGGGATCTCTTCATGGGCAGATTTTGCAGCATGCGTATAGCGAGCCATAGCATGCACACTTTGTCTCTTTTTATCCCCCCTCACCGCTTTATGGGCCACGGCATAGGATGTGGGGGAAGGGAGGTGCACGGGGGCGCGGGAGGGGGGCATGAGAAATATTCCCTGACAGTTAGGACAGTTCATTTGGCACATGGAGGCAGCGGAGCGATGGTGCTGAGTCCTCCCGGCCTGCTTCTGCACATCCACAAGCATCAGATGAAAGTCAGACACAAGCAATCGCTGCATCAAAGATGGTGCAGAGAGCTCGGCGGGAAAAGAAAGCATCAGAATCCGCAACTCCTCCGTGGCGTAAAGTTCAGAGGCATCCCGCTCATTCCGGTTTGGGGTTCGTGTCGGGATTTTCTCCATCAGGGTTTTTATTCAGGTCTATTAGGTTTTAGAGAGCAATTAAGAGTTATTAATGAAATGACACATTGTTTGATTGCACTCTTGCACAATGTAATGAATTGCATTTGCGTTCTGCGTTGGCAGGTTGGAGTTTCGGACTAAGGGGGTGGAGCATCCCGGAATTCTTAGCTGGCTCCTGTTAATTGGATTTTCCGTATTTTCACCGTTTCTTATTAAACTCTGCACGGAGGGTTTTGTTTTGGATGCATTATACTAGGCCCTCATAAATATTACATAATTGCTTGACTGCAGTCAACTGAGCTGATTGGAGCCGCTTCAGCTGACCGCAGCCGTTTCCCACAGCGGTTAGCTTCCACAGTCGTATGTTTATGTTGCAATAAACAGAATGGGAATTGGGTGTTTGTCATTAATTGGGTTGAGGCAAAGTCATGCAAATAAAGCAGAAGGTGCATGTGATAGAACTTCTGGAAAGATCGTTGAAGTTGGAATCGAGTTGGACACACAGAACCATTAGTAGGAACAGACCAGGTCAGCATCAGCACCAGTTCAAGACCACAGGCAGACCAACCAAAACATGGTCCAAACCTCAAAAGAGAAGAGATCATACCAACTCAACCGTCTGAACCGCCCAACAAAACTCCACAGTGTGGACAACTGAGCTTGGGGTCTATTCACTATACACAATGGCCGAAACAGAAAACTTGTGATTGGCAATTAGAATACAGGTGACGGTGACATCTGGTGGTGTGGAGGGGATTTGACAGCAGACGTGGAATTATGTAATAACATGAACAAGAGCTCTAATATATTACTGGTACTATAAGCCTTTAGAGGGTGGTGGTGAGTGGTGTTATTTGATGGTTGGTAATGACTCCTTTAGAGGGTGGTGGTGAGTGGTGTTTATTTGATGGTTGGTAATGACTCCTTTAGAGGGTGGTGGTGAGGGGTGTTATCTGATGGTTGGTAATGACTCCTTTAGAGGGTGGTGGTGAGTGGTGTTTGTTATTTGATGGTTGGTAATGACTCCTTTAGAGGGTGGTGGTGAGTGGTGTTCTTTATTTGATGGTTGGTAATGACTCCTTTAGAGGGTGGTGGTGAGTGGTGTTTATTTGATGGTTGGTAATGACTCCTTTAGAGGGTGGTGGTGAGGGGTGTGTGTTTATTTGATGGTTGGTAATGATTCCTTTAGAGGGTGGTGGTGAGTGTTAATTTGATGGTTGGTAATGACTCCTTTAGAGGGTGGTGGTGAGGGGTGTGTGTTTAGTTGATGGTTGGTAATGACTCCTTTAGAGGGTGGTGGTGAGTGGTGTTCTTTATTTGATGGTTGGTAATGACTCCTTTAGAGGGCGGTGGTGAGTGGTGTTCTTTATTTGATGGTTGGTAATGACTCCTTTAGAGGGTGGTGGTGAGTGGTGTTCTTTATTTGATGGTTGGTAATGACTCCTTTAGAGGGTGGTGGTGAGTGGTGTTCTTTATTTGATGGTTGGTAATGACTCCTTTAGAGGGTGGTGGTGAGTGGTGTTTGTTATTTGATGGTTGGTAATGACTCCTTTAGAGGGTGGTGGTGAGTGGTGTTTATTTGATGGTTGGTAATGACTCCTTTAGAGGGCGATGGTGAGTGGTGTTTGTTATTTGATGGTTGGTAATGACTCCTTTAGAGGGTGGAGGTGAGAGGTATTTATTTGATGGTTGGTAATGACTCCTTTAGAGGGTGGTGGTGAGTGGTGTTTATTTGATGGTTGGTAATGACTCCTTTAGAGGGTGGGTAGTGAGTGGTGTTTGTTTATTTGATGGTTGGTAATGACTCCTTTAGAGGGTGGTGGTGAGTGGTGTGTGTTTAGTTGATGGTTGGTAATGACTCCTTTAGAGGGTGGTGGTGAGTGGTGTTCTTTATTTGATGGTTGGTAATGACTCCTTTAGAGGGTGGTGGTGTTGGGTGGTTGTTTATTTGATGGTTGGTAATGACTCCTTTAGAGGGTGGTGGTGAGTGGTGTTTATTTGATGGTTGGTAATGACTCCTTTAGAGGGTGGTGGTGAGTGGTGTTTTTTAGTTGATGGTCGGTAATGACTTCTATAGAGGGCGGGGGTGAGTGGTGTGTGTTTAGTTGATGGTTGGTAATGACTCCTTTAGTGGGTGGTGGCGAGTGTTGTGTGTTTAGTTGATGGTTGGTAATGACTCCTTTAGAGGGTGGTGGTGAGTGGTATTTATTTGATGGTTGATAATGACTCCTTTAGAGGGTGGTGGTGTTTGTTATTTGATGGTTGGTAATGGCTCCTTTAGAGGGCGGTGGTGAGTGGTGTTTTTTAGTTGATGGTTGGTAATGACTCCTTTAGAGGGCGATGGTGAGTGGTGTTTGTTATTTGATGGTTGGTAATGACTCCTTTAGAGGGTGGTGGTGGTGGTGAGTGGTGTTTATTTGATGGTTGGTAATGACTCCTTTAGAGGGCGATGGTGAGTGGTGTTTGTTATTTGATGGTTGGTAATGACTCCTTTAGAGGGTGGAGGTGAGAGGGGCGTTTATTTGATGGTTGGTAATGACTCCTTTAGAGGGTGGTGGTGAGTGGTGTTTATTTGATGGTTGGTAATGACTCCTTTAGAGGGCGGTAGTGAGTGGTGTTCTTTATTTGATGGTTGGTAATGACTCCTTTAGAGGGTGGTGGTGAGTGGTGTTTTTTAGTTGATGGTTGGTAATGACTCCTTTAGAGGGCGATGGTGAGTGGTGTTTGTTATTTGATGGTTGGTAATGACTCCTTTAGAGGGTGGTGGTGGTGGTGAGTGGTGTTTATTTGATGGTTGGTAATGACTCCTTTAGAGGGCGATGGTGAGTGGTGTTTATTTGATGGTTGGTAATGACTCCTTTAGAGGGTGGTGGTGAGTGGTGTTTTTTAGTTGATGGTCGGTAATGACTTCTATAGAGGGCGGGGGTGAGTGGTGTGTGTTTAGTTGATGGTTGGTAATGACTCCTTTAGTGGGTGGTGGCGAGTGTTGTGTGTTTAGTTGATGGTTGGTAATGACTCCTTTAGAGGGTGGTGGTGAGTGGTATTTATTTGATGGTTGATAATGACTCCTTTAGAGGGTGGTGGTGTTTGTTATTTGATGGTTGGTAATGGCTCCTTTAGAGGGCGGTGGTGAGTGGTGTTTATTTGATGGATGGTAATGACTCCTTTAGAGGGTGGTGGTGAGTGGTGTTCTTTATTTGATGGTTGGTAATGACTCCTTTAGAGGGCGGTGGTGAGTGGTGTTCTTTATTTGATCGTTGGTAATGGCTCCTTTAGAGGGTGGTGGTGAGTGGTGTTATTTGATGGTTGGTAATGACTCCTTTAGAGGGTGGTGGTGAGTGGTGTTTATTTGATGGTTGGTAATGACTCCTTTAGAGGGCGGTGGTGAGTGGTGTTCTTTATTTGATGGTCGGTATTGACTTTTTTAGAGGGTGGTGGTGAGGGGTGTTTGTTATTTGATGGTTGGTAATGACTCCTTTAGAGGGTGGTGGTGAGTGGTGTTTGTTATTTGGTGGTTGGTAGTGACTCATTTAGAGGGCGGTGGCTGTGAGTGGTGTTTGTTTATTTGATGGTTGGTAATGACTCCTTTAGAGGGTGGTGGTGAGTGGTGTTCTTTATTTGATGGTTGGTAATGACTCCTTTAGAGGGTGGTGGTGAGTGGTGTTCTTTATTTGATGGTTGGTAATGACCAAAAGCACTATTATTTAAAGTTATTAAAGCCACTTATATGGCTTTTAAGCATCGCATTTGAGCGACAGGTCCACATTGTACATGCTCTTGTTCCTCTGGCGCTATCGAGAATGCTCATTTATCGGTCAGGTCCTTGAAACTGTGCATCGTGTGTGACGTCCCTCGCGTAAAGGCGCATTTACATTGGCCATTCGTGTTGGTTCATTATGCATGGGGGTCTGCCAGCTCTCACTGTCTCTAATTACAATACCAGTCCCTCATTTGAAAAACATGGGAAATAAAGGAGACCTGTGTGTTGCAAGTGGACGAGGTGCCACACGGCACATCTGCTCTGTTTTGATTACAAATCCATTTGCGTCTATCTAGCCGTGCCACGCACCAGCGATACCCAGTGCAGCTCCATCCCAGAGCCCAGATACGGCAGGCGTATCGGCTCGGAGTTCTCCGCCGGCTCCATTGTCCGCTTTGAGTGCAGCCCAGGATACCTTCTCCAGGGATCTAAAGCTATTAAGTGCCACGCCGTCCCCAACGCTCTGGCACAATGGAACGACACCATCCCCACTTGCATAGGTAAGCCTTCGCCTCGCTTTCTATGAATAATATTCCCCTTTTGTTTATGCCTTTATTCAAAACAGAGACAATCAGAGCGGGCTCTGCAGGGTTGAAAGGCAGGACGAGGGCTTTCTACTGTTAGGGCACGCGGGTGACATTTCCCGTATATGCGCTGACCTAACACGGCCCACATGCACCGTGCTTTCAACCGTGAACCGGGGACGCAACCTTTACTCTCTCTGGAGGAGTGTAGGGCTGCTGACCCTGCGCTCTGACCACTCCTTGTGTGGCCCACTGGGAAATGCCTAGTGAGGGAATTTTAAGCCAATAAAAAAGCAAATATTGACATCGGCATTGGGTCAACATGATCTTATCCCACACGTCTGTGGAGCTACACACTTCAAGGCAGAGTATGGCTCAAGAAGATGCTCCAGGAGATGCTGTTTAATTGAACCACCAACAGAAAGACTCACGGGGTGGAGGTCAACGCTACCCACAGGATTCACGCCCCTTCACGGTGACCAACCCTCAAGACAAAACACACCCCAATACAGAATGACATACAGAGTAACAGGATAACACACATATGGTGTCTTGAGTTGTCATGGCAGATTTTGGTCATGCTACTGTTGCCATTGACTGTCATGACGTAATGTTTGATGTCATGATTCTAAATTAATAAATAAAAAATTATACATTTACAGAAAACGTCATAAAATTTTACAGATTTTTCCTGAATTATTGTAATCATATAACTTCACCAGTGAAACATTAAAACATGTGTGTATGATTATGGTGAGATATTGGGCTGCAGTTTCTGGGCAGGGCTGAAAACAACTGAATTAGGTGCAGGTGGATTTCTACAATCCAACAACTCCCACAATGTACTTTTATACTCTTACAGCCAATAGCAATGTGGCTCAGCCGTTAACCTTGGAGTAGAAGAAAGGTACACACGATGGAAGTTAGGCTGGGGGGATGTCAGAACGAAGGGAGTGAGTAAAACAATATAAATATAGAGGTCAGGAGCCAATGGGAATGATGTAACCATTGCTGGCGGTAGTTTTCTGTAATTTTACAGGAGAATGTTCTAAATAATTCAGGAAAAATCTTGTATTTTTTATAAATTCAGATATTTGAAATAATATTTAAAAAAAAAACATTTTTATGTGTTTTTTTTTTACAACGCAGGAATATAAACCAATTTATAAATATTTAAACCTTTATATATATGCATATATTGAATATACAATACAACATATAAAGGATAAATATATATATCCTTTATATGTTTTGCTGCGTATTAAAGTACAGATAATTATAAAAATACTTGATAAATAATAATGTTGGAATTTTATTGTAAAAACATAAGAAATACATGTAATTTGTCATTCCTGGCATAGTACTTAAAATAACCATATTTTTATAGATTTTTTACAGATCATGTCCATCATTTTATATGCAATTATCTGCATCCATCTTTATTATTGTTATATGCAAAAATCTCTCTCTCTCTCTCTCTCTCTCTCTCTCTCTCTCTCTCTCTCTCTCTCTGTCTCTCTCTCTCTCTCTCTCTCTCTCTGTCTCTGTCTCTGTCTCTCTCTCTCTCTCGCCCTCTCTGTTTCTCTCTCTCTCTCTGTCTGTCTATCTCTGTTTCCCTCTCTCTCTCTGTCTCTCTCTCTCTGTTTCTTCTCACTAACATAATAGGATAGGCAGCTAGTGTTCTCCTCCAAGCGTGTTTAGCTGTCGGTTGCTGTTTGTGTCTCGGATGAAGGAGAGCTATTAATCATAAACAACTAAACCAGGGGCGGGTATACCCCCCAATAATAACATTATTATTATAATAACAGATATGGAGGTAGTGGTTTTCAGCCTCTGCTGATTTTTACAGTAAGCCTAAAATACGTTATGCATAGATTGGACAAAAATCTGACTAACTGGATTAACAGCCTACTGCTGCTGCTGTAGCTGGTGCTGCAGTGCTGTGTTCAGCCTAGTGCCAGTATTGTTCTGCTAAAACAGGTTTAACCAGCTCATTAAGGGCTTTGCTTTTTTTCTGGCCAGAGCTTATCACCTTTAAGAATCTACCAGCCCGTACGCTTTGAAGGCTGGTCGAGAAGACTGTCCATGGCCTGGAAGCGAATGTGGAGGTTTGCCATTGTTCTGGCAACCTTGGAGTTTTGGGTTAAGTGTTTTGGCCTAAGGGTAAAGTGGCAGCGTTCAGTAGGATTCAGAGCATCGACCCGCTGGGTTACATTTCTTGGCTCGACAGCATCTCCTAAGCAGCACACGTTCTGTCCACAAGTTCCGGGGTTGTTTGTGGCCGTAGCCCTGAGCCCTATTTGTGGACCCCTATTCAGAAGCCCACTCGCTGTCAGATTGCGATGACATGGTTTTTTGAGCCACTTGCTTATGTGCATTTTTCAGTCACTCCTTCATTTCTTTTCTTTCGTTTTCTTTAAATACTTTCACCTCTTGAACTCTCCTGGCCAAGATTTGCCCGTTGGCACATTCCAGTAACTCATGAAATATGCATCTTTCCATATTCAGTAGAACTAATGAAACTCGAGTGTGCGCTACTTCCACATTCCGCCTAAGCCAGAGCCGGGGAAAGAGCTTTAGCACGACTGTGAGAACAGAACTGGCACTAGAAAGGTTTTTCGGTATGGCACGGAGGAACACGCTGGGCGCCGTAGTTCACGTTGCTTTAGGGCGACGGCATCCTGTGCCAGAAACCATTCCATAGAGTCCAGACTTCATCTAAACCTGCCTCTGCTTTCCTCCACAGTTCCATGTAGCGGGAATCTCACAGAAAGGCGAGGCACCATCCTCTCCCCTGGCTTCCCCGAGCCCTACGGGAACAGCCTGAACTGCGTGTGGAAAATCGCAGTCACAGAAGGAGCCGGTATCCAGGCAAGTGCTTGCAAAGAGGCGCGCCGAAACTCATCAGCAGCGGCCGAGCGACACGGCAGGCTGGAGCACATTTCATCTCCGAGTCACCCGCCCGGATGCTGAATTACACCGGCTAATTTTAGAGTTGTGAAATGGGCTCGGTGCAGATGGCGCGAGCAGTAAATAGCATGAGGGTATTTTGGATTTTGCGGGTGCACCGAGCGAAGCGCTGGCAGGATCAAACTTCAGTGTCCAAAAAGACATATACAGCAACCACAATGCATGGTCTCGCACACTGATGAATATCCTGTATGGTCCTAAAGCCAGAAGGTGCGAAGAGTAATGCCGCCACAGCTGTCCTTCTGGCTGAGATTCATCATGAGTCATCGTTTAGACCCGCTTGTACTGGACCGCATTATGAAGCGAGAATTATAACACAGATCGCTCTAGCTCCAAAACCTGATCCCCACTACGACAGGGATTAGGCCCTCATATGTTAGCACTTAATCCTGTATTAATGTGCCATAAGACACTTACACTACTGCACACACACACTAGGGGGCAGTGAGCACACTTGCCCGGAGTGGAGGGCAGCCCTATCCATGGTGCCCAGGGAGCAGGGGGTTAGTTGCCTTGTTCAATCAAGGTCACTTCAGTCAGCCAGGGACCTTACAGTCACAAGGCTGGTCCTAACATCCAGCTAGGGTGGCCACACATCCGGTTTTAGGCCGGACCGTCTGGTTTCCCAGCCCCCAGTCTTCCACCCGGCACAATACCTGGACCTACACATATGACCTGGCGAACAATATTACATGTGCCATTGACTCACATCAGATTTAAAAGAATTGCCTTGCATTTCATTGGTTTAGCAAGGTCATGTGACATCACTCGCCTACTGGCTAGCTACAGGTCAGTCCTCCAAACGCTAGTCAATTACTAAGCTCCCGTCTGACTCACGAAAGTCATCCATTCCACCCAATTAGGGAGTAAAGCCGTCATGTAGGTGTCATATAGGTGAGGTTATGATTTTTGATTGTGTTCTAGCATCGTGTCGGACCCCCCTTCACATCTATTATGTCCTCAGTTTGGTGGTGGGATGTCCTCCTTTTTGGGATCAGATGGGTTAAATGCGGTAGACTAATTCCAAGTGTCCAAATGGTTCCAAATTCAAAATTTAATTTTTACTGTTCTGTTTTATGGACTCTATAGACTCCTATTAACAAACTTCATTGCTTGACAGAAAAATATTATTATTAGGGTTAATATTATTAATAAAATGATTATTACAAGAGGTCAAATACTCAGAGACCAACCTTCATTGATTTAATTAGAATATTAATAAGAATTTAGAATTTAAAAAAAGCAATCGTTGCCTGTTTTGGCTGTTAGGCACTTAGATTTAGAAATTAGATTATGTGAAATGTTGTCGATACCTCTATTATTAATATATTATGAGGTGGCTGTTGCTTTATGATAAAATCCCATAACATTTTAAATCATCTTATGATATTTTAAGTGAAATGTTTCCCCTATATAGGCAGATAATTTGGCTTCCTTCGAGCATATTTCCTGAAATTAGCAAAATGATCTGACAATGCAGATATACAATCACTTCTAGCAAGTCTGATTACACACTATATGATCTTATAATAAGCTTACAACATTCATACCATGGGAAATATAGGATCACTGAACTTGCCTAGACTGTAGCATCACTTCAAGGCCTACTGACTGTCCTCAGCTGCATGCTTGGCTTTGAGGACCATCTCCTGGCTGACTAAGGTTTGAGGTTCTTCTTGCAGCCTGCAGGAGGAGGGATGCTGACCCCCGCTCCAGAGCTACAGCACTCCTAAGTTACGCCCCCAGTTAACATGTTTTTCTCCCGATTGCTTCCCAGATCCAGGTCATGAGCTTCGCCACGGAGCACAACTGGGACTCCTTAGAGATCTACGATGGCGGCGACATGACCGCGCCGAAGCTGGGCAGCTTTTCAGGTGCGTGTGTTCTTCATTAAGCGGTTTTTAATGGCTTGTTCCGCCAGTCAGTCCATTAGGCCGAACTCTGGCAGCACACGGCGACTGTGCTCGTCTCCACATTGTGTCATTCTTTTGAGCTCATTATTTTTTTATATCACAATAAAAGCTCGTAGCCGGCCTCTTCCGCTGGTTTTATGCCCTTGAAATTGCCGAAGTAGCGGAGCTGGGAGTGGGCCAAGGCCGCCCCCCGTGCCATCCTCTACACAACAGATGAATGCCCTCATTTAAAAGTTGGACGAATGGCGGTATCAATTCCGGAGACCTTTTGGGATCCAGTTGGCACCTCACGTTGCTTTCTCTGTGTCCCAATTAATTACAGCAACAAGATTCCTACAACTAAACAGCTGTGTGCGTTTAATTGAAAGACTGGATGTTATGACCGCCGCAGACGATGCCATTAGAGTACGTGTCATTAATTTCACTATGCTCATAGTGTTTTAGTGTTAACAGTCCATGTAGGAAAGTAAAGAATAGCCTGAATCATCCAGTATTTCCTACCAATATTTGAATTAAGGATGGCCAAATATTAATTTTTTTAATGTTAGGATGCCAAAAATGGAAAAAAGAAAGTTTACAATCTAATAATGATAATAATAGTCAGCACAACATAAAAGGGCTATTAAATGGGACCTATTATTATAATTATTGTTGTTATTATTATTATTATTGTTATTGTTGTTGTTGTTGTTGTTGTTGTTGTTAGAATTTAAATTATTATTATTAGAATTAGCATTATTATTAATATTGTTATTATAATTAATATTATTTTAATTAAGATTATTAATAGGATTGATTTAATTATTATTATTATTATTTTTAATTATTATTGTTATTATTATTATTTGTTTTTTGCTATCCTTTAGCGTATTGTAGCTTTTTGTGCACAGAAAAAAACAAAGTTCTAAAGCCCAAAGTACACGACCACAGAAACCACTTTACTCAGCTTTTCTCTGTTACATGATGATGTCATCTCATAACACAGTCCCTATTTCCCACCCACCTGAAAGCTTAGCACAGCCCCACACAACACACAGAGAGCTAAAACACTAAACACTAAAAACTGAGCACTCAGAAACATCCTCCTCCAGTCTAGCTTGGGAAGGTGGGTGTTCCAACCTGGTCTACCGGACTTTCAGAGTCGGACTCTGACTCAAACTGATACAGCAGAACTGATACCGTTGTAAGAACAGTCACAGCAGTGTGGGGGGCGGAGCTTGAAGCAGAATGTCTCTCTGGGGGTTTAAAAATAAGAAGAGAGTGGGTGAGCTGGCCTGTCATAGCACACTGGGCTCACTAGGAGGCGTGGCTTAAAGACACAGGAGCTCTTACAGAGCATTTCAGAGAGAGGGTGAATGCAGATGTACGGTATGAGAGAAATATTGTATTGTTTGGAAAATTAAAGCAAAATGAGTATATATATATATATAAAAAAGAAAGAGACAGACACTTTCTAATATTTGTTTGGCTTTTCATTGTTTGTCAAATTAGCATTTTATATAATAATAATGATGGGGATCATTTTAATTTTAATAATTTTAATTTCAACAATAGCAACAACAAAAATAATAATAATAATAATAATAATAATAATAATAATAATAATAATGGTAGTAGTAATAATAATAATAATAATGGTAATAATAATAATAGTAATAATAATAACAACAATAATAACAATAATAATAATGGTAATAATAATAATAGTAGTAGTAATAATAATAACAATAATAATAATAGTAATAATAATAACAATAATAATGGTACTAATAATAATAATAACAATAATAATAATAATAATAATAATAATAATAATAATAATAATAATAATAATAACGTTGTACACACATTTTGGTTCAAAGAAATTCTTTTCTGTTGTTGTCTTATATTACAGTAACCATCATCATCATCATCAGCATCTCTTAAAACCAAAATGTTAGTGCAGCCTAACATGAAAAAATGTAACATTATTACTTAATAAATAAACATTAAATAATAAATAAAAATAATAAATAAAAATGACCTAAACAAACATTCACCTGGTCGAACCCTGTCTTTCAGTAGGCCTACAGGAAGTAAGGCTTTGTCTACAGCCCGTTGTCTTTGTACACCATATTCAGGTGATAACGCAACCGAACAAAGCAAAGCGCTCCCAGCAGGAGAGCAGAGCGAGGCGAGGCTCAGCTCCTCCTAAGAGGGAGGTGGCATAATCTGTTTCTGCTGCCTCTCCCGGCGGAGAGATTTGTGGCCAGGCCTGCAGCAGCACTTTCAACATGCCTGCGCCGAACTCGGAGCCCCAGCGCCGCGGTAGCGCGCCAGCGAAAGGTCACACGGCTGGGGAGCACGGGCTGCTTCCGGCTACATTCATCCTGGCATGATCTCACACTAGCTCCAGCACAGCCTTCCTTCCCCACAGCCCTGATTCTCCCAGCACACTCTGCAAGCGCCCTGCCCGCCCACTCACGGCCCAGCCCGGAAAACGCTCCCAAAGTTCACCTGGTGCGTTGCTGTGACGGAGAGAGAGAGCGCATTCGGCTTCAGAGCAGGCCTTTCCTCCTTCTT
Source organism: Prochilodus magdalenae (assembly GCA_024036415.1). Classification (NCBI taxonomy): domain Eukaryota; kingdom Metazoa; phylum Chordata; class Actinopteri; order Characiformes; family Prochilodontidae; genus Prochilodus; species Prochilodus magdalenae. The sequence goes on from JAMWET010000571.1 coordinate 95,432, forward strand.
TCCACCTTTCACAAACACGGCAGCACCATGACTGGGCAGGGCCGCGCTGGATAACGGTGTTTGGTGGCCCGTATGTACCCACGCCAGCCCCTCATCCATCGTCTGTCTGCTCAGCCCCTCTTTTTTCCGTCTTCGGCCTGGATCGTCGTCACAATCAGCCGCTTCATTCTTCCTCTACTCACAAATCCATTAGGATAATACCCTTAATTAAACTGTCAGATATGTTTTGTGTTCCTGTCTTCCCTTTTTCTTTTCATCATACAGGATTAATTGCAGCTCATCACATCCCGATTCAATTACAATTGTATGAGGGTTTCATTTTTTTGTTGGTTATCGTTCAAAGATATTTTCTATAATTGCTTACCTCATTTGGACAGCCTGCTATGATACATTCCAGCACCGTGAAACCTTATTTTCAGGCTTCCGGGCGGATGGTGCGACCTTTGATGAAAGGTAGGCATGTATTTAAATGATTGCACACAGCAACAGTGATTTAATGGCTCCCTTAAAATGCAAGGACGTATTAAAAGGAGGCCAGTCCACCCCAAATCTATTACACACTAATGTGACGGCTCGCCATGAGGACAGTTTGGAGGAATTCCTGCCAACTTCCTGGCTGGGCAGAGCGCATTAGCATGTCGGGAGGTTTTCTATTTGGCCGTCTAGTTTATTCCAGATCTCCGAGCACTCATGGCATTACTATCATCTCATCGTTCCATTTACACAGAGTGTCTTTTTTTTGCCGCCAAGACTTTTATATGGAAATTGAGTCTGGTTTGTTGGCCTTTGGTGACATTCACGTCCCTATCTCAAACTGCTGAGTCGTCCGCCTGCCAATTCGTCGCCCGTTTTATTTTCCAGCTACGGCAGATAATTAAGTTGGCTTGGGGAAAAAAAAAAGAAAGGCATCTTCCTGTTCTTCTGTTTCTTCTTCCTCTTATCATTCTCATCCTTGTTCTAGTCTTATTTTTAGAGGTCTTCTTCGTCTGTAGTTGCTTTGGCTTATCATCATCATCGTGCCGGTTTTACCAGCCGCTTCTATTTTGACATCTTTCAAGCTACAGCCACCAGACTCTTCTACTTCTGCTTCATCCTTTGCTTTGTTCCCATAGACCTTATGGCTTTCCGTAGGCTGGTGAAACCTCCACACGTTCGTAGACACCTGCTCAAGTGTATTTTTAATGGAGGCTTGTTCCACCTTTACTGCAGTAATGGCATCTATTCTTCTGGGAAGACTTTATACGAGACCTGATGTGAAGGTTTAATGGCTGCCACAGGAGCATCAGTCCGGTGCTGATGTTGGATGATTAGTTCTGTTTCACTCCAACTCATCCCAAAGGTAATGGATGGAGCGCCATCATTCCAGAGAAGTCCACAGCTCAGTGCTGGGGAGGTTTAGTAGCCTGGCATTGGGCATGGTGATGTGTTGTGTGGATGCTCTAGACCATCCCATTCTGTATTTAGTGCTGTAGTGTATACAAGCCGTAAGCTAGCTGAACTCTCTAATTAGAATAAGCGTCTGGATACTTTTGGACACATAGCATAGTATGTAGCATGTTGTAGGCCATCCAAGAATAACACCAGGCTGTCAGTTATTTTCTATATAAGTAAGTTAATAATGTTATAATATTAATTATAATTAACATTAATTATAATATTATAATTCACATTATTAAGTTTATTAATAATATAGTAATACGTAAACCCAAATGCCTCTTCCTGTTAAAGTAGCCGGTCTAAACCTCTCCTAATGAGTAATATATATATATATATATATATATATATATATATATATATATATATATATATATATATATATATATATATATATATATATATATATTTATATATATATATATATATATATATTTTTTTTTTTTTTTTTTTTTTTTTTTTTATTGCATACTTGCCAAAATATTATGTCCCTCATGTTTTTACGGCAACTGCTGACAAATGTATCGGAAGAGGCTAGGGGGTACAGAGGTCCCGGTTATAATTTTCTGGACTGTTATCTGGAGATCATGACTTAATTGTTTTGTAATCTCAAAAATACCACTTTGCTGATGTCACAACTTCATCACGCTGTGATCTCAACATACCAATAGCTGTTATCTCAACATGGTTTGTCTGGGGATCTCAAGAAGCGTTGTAATCTCAAAAAAGCAACTACAGTCTGAAGATCTCAAAATAACTCTCCTGCAAATGATGACTACCTCATGGCCTCTCTGGACCCTCATATAGTAGACTGCCATAGTGGGGGGCAACACTCATATTCATTCTTTTTTTTTTTTTCAAATCTTTATTTGAAATTCACTCGTCTTCAAGCCTTTCTCATTCATCTCTCCAGCCTCCCATAAAACCACCTTGAACATTTGAGCCAGTGTTATAAAACTTGGTGTAAAATAGTTTAACCTTCAGGTTTTGGCCCAAAAATACAACCTTGGATAAAAACTCATCTGTCTAATCCAGCCATCCATCGCTTCATCCCTCCATCTTCTTATAGAAGACTCATAGACTCCAGTTCTCCTTCACGTCTCATGTTCTACAGCTATCAAGCCATTCCACAGCTGAGCCAAAGTACTGCATTGGCACGTCTTTTAATCCTGACTCATCTGAACCGCGCTTTCTTTCACGCGTGCATCCGCCTGCAGGAACCCAGTCATTTTCTGTTTTGAGCTGCAGCCACCAGATTGTAGCGAAGAGAGAGATTTTAGAGAAAGCACGTGACTCCTTTCATATTGAGAGCGCTCATCTATCTTAACCCTGCCCTAATTTCTGTCAATCTCTCCATCATCGTGTAGAAAGCCAATGATTTTAAACTCCAACCAATAAAGCGTTTTCATCCAGAGAACGTTACTGGTAGCGTGATGATAGTCTAAACGACTTGGGGTTCTAGACAGTTGCCGTTTCCTTAGTTTCTGTGCTGTTCTAATGGGTTTCTAATGCACTTTGGCAAGCCAGAGTTCACAAACTGTACTTCCCCATTATCTCCAAACTTCAGAGTGAAGAAATCCAAAACGAAATTGTGGCTTTTGAATGAAGTGCTCGTTTTCTTATCCTGCACAAGTCTGCCAGTCAAGCATCCAGTTTGCTTCTCTTCCTGTTCTCATGCCAAGCCATTTGGCCAGCCATGAGACAGGACGCATGCCAGTTGTGTGATTGACAAGCGCAACACAAAACTGCTATTTATTGCTCTTCTTCGCGGCCACACGTGGACACCCCCCCGAACCCCCACTTTATAGAAACCAACACAGCAGAAATGTATCGTGAAGCCTCAGAGGATGTGTTTACTTAAGTTCCCCCAGGACGAACACCCTTCACCCCTCCCATGGAGGCACCACCCACTCTAAAGCTGTTCGTGGGCTAATAGAGGTATTTCCTTAGAGGTATTTCCTCGTCATAACAATTGCCGCTGGCGTCTACTGTAACGCGCTACTCTAAATGTACCATATTCAATCCGGCAAAATCTATTTAGGCTCATCGCACGCTCGTCTGACAGGTCTAAGAAACGCGGCGGATTGCCGTCTAGCTAATGGAAATGAAGGAGTGCTGAATAGCCGGACACTGGATGAGCTCTATGGGGCTGTCAAACCTCATCCTGAAATTATTAGTCAAGTCATTCAAGTGCAAAGGAGCATTTCTCAGGCTTCAGTCATCAGCGTAATGCACTGGGACTAATACATGCCTACTACTGACTGGAACGGCATGAGTCATATCGGCACAAGTTCCAGACATTATGCATGTCATGTAACAATAGCCTAGCCATCATCGGTCTCTGGTCTTTGGCATTGGGGATCGATGGCATGGACTTCTTTCTTAGGTATACCCGCTACACTCGCTTTGTCCGGTTTAGCATATAAATGACTGTGCACAAATCAGAGACCACCCTGCATTTATTTAATGAAGTTCCTGCCCATCCTTTGGGTCTGAAGAGACCACCACTGAGTAGGTATAGTTTAGTGGTGGACCGTTCTCAGTGCTACTACACTGACATACCCAAAGCCATAGGATAGCAGTATCTGAGGCTTACCACCATCATGCCTTGGTCAAACTTTGGGCACGGTGGCCAGTGTTTAGCCTCGCTCACATTTTATACCAGCATGGCAATCCCCTGAGGTAACTCTGCGTGAACGTCAGTGTACAATCAGGTTGCAGTGTCCTGGGATCAATGTAATGTCACCTGGCATCCATATATCCAAAGCTCACCTGACACAAACAGAGTCACCTGTGACTGAAACATATCTAATAACATGTAACACCTCCAGGATCACCAGTAACAGCTGTGACTGGATTGGTCATGGACTGGACAAGTTTCTGGATGTAGCCACATCAGTGTTCAGACACTCTTCCATCAAAGAATTCCACAGTTGGGCCAGATTTGGTGAATGCCTTCCCTGGCACAATTCCGAGGAGAATTCCCTGTAGACTGGGATTTTATCCACTGCTGGTAGACCCGTATGACCGTACGCTTCCATACACCTGCAGATTCAGCTACTTCCTTCACACTATGGTCTTTGGCCACGCCCGAATGCAGTCCCTCCTTTTAGCCAATCATTAACATCTGCTCTGGAGTGTTTTCCACACATGGAACGAGACATTCCCTGCACCGTAGCACCTCCTCCCAATCTATGGATCCCGTCACTCACACCCCACAAGTATTTATAGCCCCATCATCCTTGTGCAGCGCCCTCTGCAGGAGCCTGAAAGTACTACTACCTTAAACACGCAAGGTGACACTCCAGTGTTTTTGTCCGGTGAGCTTATGAGGTCATATGCTGTGTAGTAATTAGAACTGGGTGTTCAAATACACATCTGTATAATGAATACAGATGTGTCTGAATAGACGACAGACCTCATGCTTTATCCTAAGCCATTATTGCCAGGAACAGTGAATGAAAACATGAATAAATGATCTTATTCGTCCCCCAGGTTTACATTCTCCATTAGCAACTATGGTGGTCTGTTTCTATGCTAGAAACAGAGTAATGAATTCCTTTAACATAGAAAGTGGAGGACCATGTCTAGGTGATGCATCTAGACTTCAACATACTAATAGTGTGCAATCTTTTATAGTTTAATTTCCCTGACAAAATCCACCTTATTTACATAAAACACGCAGTGTTTGAAGTCTACCTGAATTCCCACCAGGAAGTCAGTAAAATAAATAGGAGGTGGAGGGGTGTGTAAATAAAGAACGGGAGCCCCTCGGGGAGACTGATATGTTTGGTTCTGGTGAATGCCAATAATTGCTCAGCTAATATAGGCCTGACAAAGTCGGAACTGCGGCTCTCTTTTGAGGAAAGGTTGCCAGGTAATATCGTCCACGACAGAATTCCATGGCGCAGATGCTATGGCACGTTATATGAAGCCACAGGCATGCTGGTGCCTACACGTGAGCTTTATTAGGAGCAAAGCTCGACGCAAAGACAGCCTTCCCCCGTAAGGTTGATCACGGCACATGCTAATATACAGTCGCCTGCTATTTCAGTGCAACGCCGTTCTGTCTGGTGCATTTCAATCAGGATCCAGTGCTGAAAAACTGTCAATCAGTTCATTTCCAGCATGCGCACATCTGCCCAGCGTGCCATATAGCGGCCGGCCATCTCGCGTGATGAGGAAAGCGCGGAGAGATAACTCCCCTGTTTTCCTTCGCTTGTTGAGTAGGATAATGATTGACACCCCCAGAGACACTAGAGATAAAAGTTCTTTCATGCTAGTTTGGGAGGCCAGTGACAAACTTCAATTACAAGAGCCTATAAAAAAACTGATGCTTTTTTCCTCCACCCCTCAGTCTCTCTTTTTTTCTCCTTGTCTTTCGTTTGGTTTGGATGACCTCCAAACAGAGCTCGCCTTTCATGAGCGAGAAGGATTCCTGCGGCATGATTAACAGCTGCTCACCTTCTCCCGAACCGCCCGTCCTTCCATAAGCGTTCGGCTAATTTGGCCGATCTCGGCCCGAAGGCCGTTCAGAGTTCTGGTCCCCGCTCAGACGTCTCTCTCTCATATTGTATTCCAGGTACGACAGCGCCTGCCTTGTTGAACAGCACCTCCAATCAGCTCTACCTTCACTTCCACACCGACATCAGCGTGGTCGCCGCCGGGTTCCACCTCGAGTACAAAAGTGAGTACAGACGCCGGCGGAGCAAGCATGAGTTCAGCTGGGGCGTGTTTATTTATGTGTCCACAGTTCTTAAGTGCACATGAGCTGACGGGTTCGTCACATGCCTCGCCGCATGCAGGTACTTAGCAGTACAACACATTACGCTACACCAAAACATTGTTTCCAGGACTGACTACACTTAGTGCTGTTTGGCTGTTCGGTTTAGATTTACAAGGAGAGTGCATATTAATAATAATAAATTACATTAAATAAACATTATCATAACTGTGCTCGTTTAGAAAGTTTGACTCATATTCAACTGTACTAGCCGGTATATAAAACCAAAAACATGGACCATATTATCTGCAAATATCCTAACAGTCCCTACAAATGTATATATGGAAAGACTGAATGAAAGCATCCCCAGAATTGGTCCTTGAGGTACACCAACATCAAAGGTAAACGCCAGTGACAGTGGGCTCCCTAGAAAAAAGAAAAAAAATATTAAGATAAAATAAGATAAGATAATCCTTTATTGATCCCACAGTGGGGAAATTTATAATGCCACAGAGGAAAGAACAGAAGCGTCAGGAAATATACAAATAATATATAAGATCTATATACAAAAATTACAGAAAATATAAATAGTAGAAATAGAAATAGATTCCTGAGTTTTATTGTACATAGTAGAAACAGAAATAGACTACTGAGTTTTTATTGCACATTGTAGAAATGGACTACTGTAGAAATAGACTAGTGTAAAAATAGACTAGTGTAGAGATAGACGAGTGTAGAAATAGACCTGTGTAGAAATAGACGAGTGTAGAGATAGACGAGTGTAGAAATAGACGAGTGTAGAAATAGACTACTGTAGAGATAGACTAGTGTAGGAATAGACTAGTGTAGAAATAGACTAGTGTAGAGACTGACTAGAGATAGACCTGTGTAGAAATAGACTAGTGTAGAGATAGACGAGTGTAGAAATAGACTAGCGTAGAAATAGACTAGTGTAGAGACTGACTAGAGATAGACCTGTGTAGAAATAGACTAGTGTAGAGATAGACTAGTGTAGAGATAGACGAGTGTAGAAATAGACTACTGTAGAGATAGACTAGTGTAGAAATAGTCTAGTGTAGAGACTGACTAGTGTAGAAATAGACTACTGTAGAGATAGACTATTGTAGGAATAGACTAGTGTAGAGATAGACTAGTGTAGAGATAGACCTGTGTAGAAATAGACTAGTGTAGAGATAGACGAGTGTAGAAATAGACCAGTGTAGAGATAGACTAGTGTAGAAATAGACTACTGTAGAGATAGACTAGTGTAGGAATAGATTAGTGTAGAGACTGACTAGTGTAGAAATAGACTAGTGTAGGAATAGACTAGTGTAGAAATAGACTAGTGTAGAATAGACTAGTGTAGGAATAGACCTGTGTAGGAATAGACCTGTGTAGAAGTAGACTAGTGTAGGAATAGACTAGTGTAGAAATAGACCTGTGTAGAAATAGACTAGTGTAGGAATAGACCTGTGTATAAATAGACTAGTGTAGGAATAGAACCTGTGTAGAATCCTGTGTTAGAAGTAGACTAGTGTAGGAATAGACTATTGTTAGAAAATAGACTAGTGTAGGAATAGACTATTGTAGAAATAGACTACTGTAGGAATAGACTAGTGTAGGAATAGACCTGTGTAGAAGTAGACTAGTGTAGGAATAGACTAGTGTAGAAATAGACTAGTGTAGGAATAGACCTGTGTAGAAATAGACTACTGTAGGAATAGACCTGTGTAGGAATAGACCTGTGTAGAAGTAGACTAGTGTAGGAATAGACTAGTGTAGAAATAGACTACTGTAGGAATAGACCTGTGTAGAAGTAGACTAGTGTAGAAATAGACCTGTGTAGAAATAGACTAGTGTAGAGATAGACCTGTGTAGAAATAGACGAGTGTAGAAATAGACCAGTGTAGAGATAGACTAGTGTAGAAATAGACTACTGTAGAGATAGACTAGTGTAGGAATAGATTAGTGTAGAGACTGACTAGTGTAGAAATAGACTAGTGTAGGAATAGACTAGTGTAGAAATAGACTAGTGTAGTAATAGACGAGTGTAGGAATAGACCTGTGTAGAAATAGACTAGTGTAGGAATAGACCTGTGTAGAAATAGACTAGTGTAGAAATAGACTAGTGTAGAAATAGACCTGTGTAGAAATAGACCAGTGTAGGAATAGACTAGTGTAGGAATAGACCTGTGTAGAAATAGACTAATGTAGGATAGCCCTAGTGTAGACTAGACCTGTGTACAAGTAAACTAGTTGTAGGAATTACACTAGTGGTAGAAATAGACTACTGTAGGATAGACTAGTGTAGAATAGACTTGTGTAGAAATAGACTAGGGTAAGGAATAGCTAAGTGTCGAAATGACTAGTGTAGAATAGACTAAGTGTAGAATAGACCTGTGTAGAAATAGCCTTGTAAAATAGACTAGTGTAGGAATAGACCTAGTTAAAAAATAGACTAAGTGGTAGGAATAAGATAGTGTAGGCATAGACTAGTGTAGAAAAATAGACTAGTGTAGAAATAGGACCCTGTGTATAATAGACCAGTGTAGGAATAGGACTAGTGTATGAATAGACCTGTGTAGAATAGAATAATGTAGGAATAAGACCTGTGTAGGAAATAGACCTGTGTAGAAGTAACTATGTAGGAATAGCCTAAGTGTAGAAATAGACTATACTGTAGAATAGCTATGTAAAATAGACTAGTGTAGGAATAGACCTGTGTAGAAATAGACTACTGTAGGAATAGACCTGTGTAGGAATAGACCTGTGTAGAAGTAGACTAGTGTAGGAATAGACCTGTGTAGAAATAGACCTGTGTAGAAATAGACTAGTGTAGGAATAGACCTGTGTAGAAATAGACTAGTGTAGGAATAGACTAGTGTAGGAATAGACTAGTGTAGAAATAGACTAGTGTAGAAATAGACCTGTGTAGAAATAGACCAGTGTAGGAATAGACTAGTGTAGGAATAGACCTGTGTAGAAATAGACTAATGTAGGAATAGACCTGTGTAGGAATAGACCTGTGTAGAAGTAGACTAGTGTAGGAATAGACTAGTGTAGAAATAGACTACTGTAGGAATAGACTAGTGTAGAAATAGACTAGTGTAGGAATAGACCTGTGTAGAAATAGACTACTGTAGGAATAGACCTGTGTAGGAATAGACCTGTGTAGAAGTAGACTAGTGTAGGAATAGACTAGTGTAGAAATAGACTAGTGTAGGAATAGACTAGTGTAGAAATAGACTACTGTAGGAATAGACCTGTGTAGAAGTAGACTAGTGTAGAAATAGACCTGTGTAGAAATAGACTAGTGTAGGAATAGACCTGTGTAGAAATAGACTACTGTAGGAATAGACCTGTGTAGAAGTAGACTAGTGTAGGAATAGACTAGTGTAGAAATAGACTAGTGTAGGAATAGACCTGTGTAGAAATAGACTACTGTAGGAATAGACCTGTGTAGAAGTAGACTAGTGTAGGAATAGACCTGTGTAGAAATAGACTACTGTAGAAATAGACCTGTGTAGAAATAGACTAGTGTAGAGATAGACTAGTGTAGAAATAGACTAGTGTAGAATAGACTACTAAGGGGAGCGGCTGTTATACAGTCTGACGGCCGGAATGAAGGATCTGCGGTATCTCTCCTTCACACACCGCGGGTGCAGCAGCCGGGCACTGAAGGAGCTGCCCAGTGCTTTCACAGAGTGGTACCTGGGGTGTGACGGGTTCTTCAACATGTGTTTGAGCTTAGTCCTCATTCTCCTGTCCCCCACCACCTCCACTGGGTCAAGAAGACACCCCAGGACAGAGCTGGACTTCTTGGTGACTCTGTTCAGTCTCTTCCTGTCAGCGGTGGAGATGCTGCTGCCCCAGCAGACCACTCCATAAAAGATGGCTGATGCCACCACAGCATCGAAGAAGGTCCTCAGGAGCGCCCCCTGCACTCCAAAGGACCTGAGTCTCCTCAGGAGATGTAGTCTGCTCTGGCCGTTCTTGTATTTTATTATTAAACATAAAATAAAACATATGTGAGTGATAAATTGTAGCCAGTGTAGGAACACAGGAAATATGCTGTTTAAAATCTGTCAATTATTATTAAGGTAAAAAATAAAATCTTCCACTTTCTATTAGTTTTCTAGTCTTACAGCTCTATATGGTGATCAACAGCATTTATCGCAGAGTTGCCGAGTTCATGGCTTTCCAGGGGAAGTTTGAAAAATGTTCAGGTGGGTTTGAATTGAAAGTCAGGGGTCAATTAAAAATTATGACTTTTACTTATCATAGCCAAATAGAAAAGGTTGATTACAGACTGTAGAAAATGAAAATCCTTTAAGATGTGTTAATTGATTTTAAATAGCTGGCAACCTAAAGTACCTGCAGATATCTAAATCCTTAAAATTTGTGGATGAAAGTATATATGGAATGACTAAATAAACCAAGCCCTAGAACTGGTCCTTGAGGTACACCAACAATGCGGGTAAAAGCCGGTAACAGTGGGCTTCTTGTTACGTAGGGACAGGACAGAGAGACAGGATGCAAGTGCAAGGATTTACTAAACAGAACAACTCTATACAAAACCAAAGAAACCAGAAACGCTGAGAAACACTGAACCAGGTTACAACAACAAACCGACATGGAGACAAACCACTGGCAGGGAGACTAAACACCAATAGGAAGACAAAACACCAAGCAAGAACACCGGGGCCTACAGGGAGTATAAGAGAACAAAGACTAACAAGGAACACCTGGGAAGGGGCGGAGCTACAAACCAAGGACAGGTGAGGGGATTGACAAGAGGACGGATAAGGAGAAGCCAAAAAACCAAAACAAACAGAAGCACATGGAACAGAACAACAGAGAGCACATGGACACGACAAGACAGAAACAGAAAGCCTGAGAACACGGACAAACCTTAGCAAGGCAGGGCAGGACGTGACAGGGGAAAAAACATACGTGAGTGATACATTTAAGCTGATGTAGAAAAACAATAGCTATGCTGATTGTTATGACAGTAAAAATTCTATTTCTATTTCTTAAAAGTCTATTAGTGATCGACAGAACGTACCCCAGAGGTGCCACAAAGTTCATGGTTTTCCAGGACTAGTTTGAAAAATGTTCAAATGGGTGAGAATTGAAAAGGCAGGGGCGAATAAAAACATGTACCAAGGCTACCAGAAGAAGTCTGTCTGCAGACTGTAGAAAATAAAAATGAAAAATATCTGCGTCCTACACATTGAGGATAAATGTTTATATGGAATGACTGAATAAAGGGAGCCCTAGAATTGATACTTGAGGCACACCAACATCATAGCCAAAATCCAGTGACAGAGAGCGCCATAGAAGAAGGAAAAAACCTGATCTCCATTTCCCAGGGCTAGACGTCATCTGATGACATCAAACTCACATGTCCCCAGTCCACCAATCATTAACGGTCTAGCTCGCTCGAGTATTGATTTGCTTAACATAGACACTAATTACACACCTGCTCATAAACCCTGCAGACACACAGCGAAGTTTTGCCGAACCTCTGTTTGCAACTCTGTGTTTTTCTTTTGCCTTTTGCCAGTATCTCTGTTTCTTTCTCTCTTTTGCTCGTCCCCTTTTGATCGGTTTGCCCAATTGTTTTGACTTCCTGGTTTACAGCCTCCACCTGTCTCACTGTCTACGCCCCTGCATTACCCCTTTTGTTATGATTGCCTTAATTTTCCTGTTGTGCTTGATAATCAACTTACATTTACATTTACGGCATTTAGCAGATGCTCTTATCCAGAGCGACATACCTGGTTATTCATATTACAGGTAGGCCAATGCAGTGTTATGAGTCTAGCCCAAGGACTCTTATTGGTGTAGTGCAGCATAACCACCCAGATTGGGAATCAAACCCCAGTCTCCCACATGGGGCGACAGCTCTTTGGCAAGTAGAGGTGTTATCCATTGTGCCACACCAAATTCTCAATTAACCCTCTTTTGGCTTTGAGCTCTGCACACACTGAGTCCAGTTCTATGTCCCTGACGCATCTGTTAATTATAGTAACAGTAGAAATTCAGATTCTTTCTCTTTCTATCACAGTGTTCTAGCATTTTAGCTCTCTACGCCAATCTACAGCCCATGCCACAAGGTAGGACTGCTATGAAAATGTTTAAATGGGTGACAATTGTAAAGTCAGGGGGTCATTAAAACTACTTGTACCACAGCCACCAACACAGGCCTAAATAAGGACTGTTGAAAATGAAAATGCTAACATGTTAACGCTAAGAACGCTAACTGGTTTGAATTGCTGGCAACCTAAAGATAGACAAGCAGGTATATCAGGTTAGAGGGAGGAAAGGGACGGAGAAGAGATGGATGGCGCGCTTGGTAGCACATCATTGGTTTTTATTTTGCACGTCCTGGGGATTGTAAATTTGAAGGCGGGAAAGTTTAAGCTTAATTTATAGGGCTTTTTTAATACCGGTGCAGTAACAGAAGAAAGTATGAGTATTCATTTCAACTCCGATAAGCCAAGGACACGGATCAGATGTATATAAGATAAATACCAAGAAGACAGCAAGGACATGAGATACGTTTTCTGTGAGCTGGACTGTCTAAGACGTCGGAGCATGAGACTGAAAACAGAGAGAGTGAAGGCATGAAGAAATGTGATGGCAAGAGACAGAGGGAGTGAAGCTGTAATAAAGATAAACTACTGAAAAATGATATTACCTTCAGCTGCTGAGACTTCTGTGTTATTTTCAGTGACTGTAGAAACTCACCCCACCAAAAATGATTGGTAGTATCTTCAGGCTCCTACAGATGGCGCTGTATGAGGATGATGGGGCTATAAATACCTGCGGGGTGTGAGTGATGGGATCCATAGATTGAGAAGAGGTGCTACAGTGCAGGGAATGTCTCGTTCCATGTGTGGAAAATGGCTCCAGAGCAGATGTTAATGATTGGCTAAAAGGAGGGACTGCATGTGGGCGTGGCCAAAGACCATAGTGTGAAGGAAGTAGCTGAATCTGCAGGTGTATGGAAGCGTACGGTCATACGGGTCTACCAGCAGTGGATACAATCCCAGTCTACAGGGAATTCTCCTCGGAATTGTGCCAGGGAAGCATCCACCAAATCTGGACCAACTGACCAATTCTTTGAGCTAAGAGTGTCTAAACATTGATGTGGTTACATCCAGAACCTTGTCCAGGTCCATGCCCGATCCAGTCACAGCTGTTATCGTTGCTTGTGGTGGTGTTACCAGCTGTCAGGTACATTTCAGTTTCAGGGGACTCATTGTTGTTGGTTGAGCTCATATTCTCCACTGTATTATTATAGTAATTATAATAAGAGTAATAAGTGTAACAGCAGTGATAGTAGTCATAATAACAGTAGTAGTATAATAACGAGACGCGAAATGGGGCGTTGTCGTTCAGCAAAAATAAACAAATGATTACAAGAAATGAAATAAAATTAATAAGCAGAATATACTTATACATAATCTCATGTACTGAATGTGTGCTATTATTGATAAACTGATGTTCTTATACTAGATGCTCTTAGTATAATAAATATAATCATTAGTCCTGTTCAACTTATTCTCAGATACGGTCCTAAAACTATTTTAGATTAGTATACCTCTAGTTACATTTGTAAAGTTTATATATTGCGCTTGTATTTAGCACACAAAACAGTAATGGGCCTGATATGTACATGCTGAATTTAAAATTCTTCATTTTTACCTGAATAAATGAATTCAAAACAAATTATCAATATACACAATATATACACAATATCACATTAACTGTAAAGCTCTCACCATTTTGCATGACTCAGTTTATTTGTACCCAGGTAAATATTAAGTATGTTTTAATGTACTGGGAATGTACTTTAAAATCAGCAAATACATTTCAACAACAAGTTGTTACACACACACACACACACACACACACATATACACACACACACACACATACACACACATATACACACACACACACACACACACACGCACACATACACACACACATACCCACACACATACACACACACACATACACACACACACACACACACACACATACATACGCACACACACACATACACACGCACACATACGCACACACATACACACACACATACACACGCACACATACGCACACACATACACACACACATACACACACACACACGCACACATACACACACACATACCCACACACATACACACACACACATACGCACACACATACACACACACATACGCACATACATACGGTCACACACACACACATACGCACATACATACGCACATACATACGCACACACACACATACACATACACACACAAACACACACACACGCACACAGAAGAATGAAGAATGAGTGTAGATACAAGGTGGTAGTTTTAATGTTATGGCTGATGAGTGTGTATATCACCACTACAATAATTACAAGTACATTTTAATATGTATTTGAATTACATGTACTCAAAATAGTAGCTCTACTTAAGTCTGTTTTAGCAGCACTAATAATATACACAGTATTTAGGACTGTATTTAAGACTAATTACATAGTTAGTATATGAATATAGCGTCTGTGGAGTTCCACATTAACTTGGATGTCGCTACACCACCAGGAAAAGGCCAGACCCGCGTGTTTGTGTATTTGCTGATGCTGTGTTTAATTTGTTTGCACCGCTGTGCCTTGTATTCCCCCTTTTACGCTGTAATTGCTTGTATGTTGTAGATAAATGACAGCTCCGTAGCCTGCGGCCTTTTTACACTTGGCACACCGAGGTCCTGAAAGCCTCTTAAACGCTGGTGACATTTTTGGAGAGAGCAGCGCGACGCAAGTCATTTTCCAGAGGGACGCCTTTAAAAGTCCGTAACGCGAGGCTCTGCGGTTGGAGGACGTGAATCCCTCCTTTGTGTTCCGAGATGGGGTCCCGGCTTGCGGCCTGAACCCTGATAGCATCAGGGATCCTCCATCTCCTAAAGCCTGTGCGCGGGCAAGCGACGTACGGCTTTTGAGCCCGCTAGGCCCTGTCGTACGCCACCTCTCCTAATTCACTGCCCGCATCCCACACCCATTTGTCTATTTCTATCCTCGGCCCACTCAACTGGACAGCCCAATTTGTCTGCCTCTCTGCCTGCATCCTTTTAGAGAGCTGGTCAGTGGCTAGTGGCTGAAACAGCGTGGCGCAGAGTGATGCCCCCACCCGAAAGAACATTAAGCACTTCCCTTATCTTAATGCCTGCTATTGTGCCTATCGGGTAGCTCCGAAAATACCGCAGATATCTTCCCCCCTCCGCCCCCTCCGTGCTAAATCACCATAAATAAGTGAACTCTAAAGGCGTCCCAGAGTTATGGCACACTCTGTCAAGGGAGAGTCCAATTAGGCTCTCCGAACCGGAGGTGTAATGGCCCATGGTGGTACAATAATAACAATCAGCTCGGCTGTGATAGCGGCTCGGTTGAGCATCCGAACACAGGATAAAATGTCAAGTCTGAATTACTGACCGCAGCGTCCATTATGATTCCCAAACAGAGCTGCTATTAGCGCAGGAATAGTTGTACTTTCATACGGACAGCTCCACACTAGCTCACCTTCTCCTCTGGCTGACCGGTCCGGGCTCTTGTGTGCCGGCTAACTGTAACAGTACAGCTTTGAAGTATGAAGTATGCGCCATGTGTTCATATTTATAGCCGCTTTTGTTTATTTATAGTTTATTTTAAGCGGCATATTAGGATTATTAGATCTATCGCCGGCTAAATTATCACACTTATGAAACACATGGTTCTGAACGATTCCTGGATGTGCTCTTACAAAGCATTCAGAGCAGGGTTGCCAGATTGACAGGGCTCCCACCAAACTAGAAGGATTTTGTTTGGACCTGGCATGGGGGAAAAAGGTGACACAGTTTGGGCTGGGTTGATCAGGTGTACACTACCAGTCAAAAGTTTAGAGACGCCTCCTAATAGCAGCTTCTCCTTATGTTTATCGTAATGCTTTACTGTAGCATGAAATACCGCTCATGGAATTATACAGTCCACCTTAAAACTCTCCAAACATGCCACTGCACCTGTTGTAGGCTTTTCTGATGGTTTGGGTTGTTACATCCCCTGACATATTTATAGGTACACGTGGAGGCCTAATAACTGAGCTGTGATAGCTTTGCTTGCCCAACAGTGCTTACATAGCCCCACTCTCAAGTGCCATTGGTTCCACTGGGTACTAATTCTGTTGGTTCTAATAAGAGCAAAAGCCATGAAACTGGATCCTTTGGTGCACAGTTCCGTATTTGGGGTTGGCCAACGGTTCCGGTAACCTCTGAGCATGGCAGTTTGAACAAAGGGTGCTGAGAACATGGTCTCTCCTACACACTCTCTCACCGCAAACCTCCCCATGATAAAATTCTCAGCTCAGTATTGGATACGATACGGGATTCACGCTCATATACCGGCCTGCTAAATCGAGATGGTAGTAGGATGCATCTGGGTGGCCATCTTATGCTCCATTAAGAGCTGGTAGACCCACCAAAGTTGCCCCCTTCAGGCCAACAGCACTTTTCTTTGAGAGAGAGCTAATAGAACATCAAGCTCCACTCCTGCTTCAGATCCAAAAGGAAGAAGCTGCTGATGTTCCTAGAACAATGACCTGACCACCCAAGAGTCCAGATTATTTGGGATTACTTGGGATTACATGGATCGTGAGAAGCGCAAAGTGCAACTAACTTTGTAGGTTTGAGGAAACATCCTGCAGATTTCTCTGAACGGCTGAAAGTGAGTCTCCTGAAGAGCATGGAAGCTGTGTTGAAGGTCAGGAGTGGACACACATTATACAGCTCTGGAAATAAATCAGAACCCACTCCAGTCTCTTCTTAAATCAGCATCTCCACATGTACAGCAAGGTCTCAGTGAGGAACCGAAGGTTGGGTTCTAGCTTTACTGGCAGACACAGTGAGCGTCTGGTTCATAAGAACAAGCAGCAAACACACAGGACAACACAGCTACAGACTGGCAGAGGGCCAAACCCGCTCTCTACTGACCGTGATGCGCGCCACCTCATTCCAATGTCCCTTACCCACCGTAAGATGACCTCGAGTAACCTACAGAGAGACTGGCGAGCGGTGGCTGGGGTGAAACGCACAGCGAGCATGGTTCTAAAAACAGGCTTCTGGAGGTCATTAGTGATTTTCTAAATCAACAGATCTAATACAATATCTGATCTGGAGTTTGGGGTCCAGTAGTGTAGAGAATCAAACAGAACTGAGGAATTCTGGTCCAACACAAACCCAGAACCTGCACACCTAGAGACACTGATCACTTTCAGGTGGTCTACATGTTTTCCTGAGCTGTATGTTTAGTTGTTGAGCCCTCTATGTCGTTTCTCCATTTAGGCACAGCTGGATAAACATGGGCGGTTTTTGCAGTTGGTCAGTGTGTTCAAATCTCACACCTCTTGCTCTCTGTGTTTTGTGTGTCCAGCTGTGGGTCTGACCACCTGCCCGGAGCCTGTAGTGCCTGCCAATGGAATAAAGAGCGGCGATCGGTACATGGTGAACGAGGTGGTGTCGTTCAGCTGTGAGCCGGGATACGTGCTACAGGTAAACCACTGAGCACCCCATTCCACATAAACACACACTCTTATAATACGGGATGGTTGGGAGGACACAAGTGTTATAATGGCAGCTGCCTCATACGTCTTAATGAGGTGTTAATGAGCCCAAGGAGGTCCTGAACGGCTGCCTGTGTTATTGTTTCAAAGTAGAGCACCATTACTTACTAATTACGGTACCACTAATTATGGTGGGTTATTAGTTAGGTCATAAGCACTTTGCAAAGTACTAATAAGCAGTTATAACACATTAATAAGAAAAGGGCACCTCCAGAGATCCTCCATACAGTGTGTATGAATATGTACTGAAGCTGACCAGGTTTATGCAGACTGATGGAATAAGAGTATGTGTGTTCACTGTTAGACTAACAACAGGTCACCGTCGCCTGTGTTATTAATGTTTTGTAACTGCTTATTAATGATTTAATTAATCATTTAATGAATAATTACATTCATAAACTCTTTATAAAGGTAGCCTTTGGCAATCCTTAATAAAATCCTCAATAAGCAGTTCATTAATGTGTTATAACTGCTTAATACAACTTTATAAAGTGTTTATAACCTAACTAATAACAAATAATAACCTAATTTTTAACCATTTATAAACTCTTTATAAAGGTAGTCTTGTTCTGAAGTGGTACCCCAATTACTACCACCTGAAAAAAGCAAGGTGACTAATGTTTGTTCAGCTTATGATCCAATAACATGTACCAAACCTCAAGAAATGAGTGTGGCAGAGCTGACTACTGTTGTGTGTCCTGCGTAAAAGGACATTCCAGCTGAAACAGCTGAAACACCCCTTGTAATGCCGGTGTGAGGGGGTGGGGCTAAACTGCTGTAGGCTAAATAGGTGGAGATATGTAAACGAGAAGAGTACATGTGCGGAGAGATTGCGCAGCTAAGTAAAATTTGTTGCTGGCAGATTGCTATGGTGTTGCTGAAAGTGAACCTATGGCGTGGAACGAGGGATTAGTAAATGACACACAGAAGAGTGCGGGTCAGAATGGCTGTGGATTAGAGTTTGGGGATCTGCCCTGATTGAGTACATGCAGTTTGGTAGCTGTAGGTGAAAGGAAAAACTGGAGTTTGAATGGGGGTGAAAATGAATGGGAGACTATGGGAGGAACGAGGGATTATTAAACAACACATAGAGGTGTGTGGGGCAGTGTGGCTGTGAAATAGAGTTTGGGGATCTGCCCTGATTGAGTACATGCAGTTTGGTAGCTGTAGGTGAAAGGAAACAATAGGGTTTGAATGATGGTGAAAATGAATGTCAGTCTATGGGAGGAACGAGGGATTATTAAACAACACATAGAGGCGTGTGTGGCAGTGTGGCTGTGGATTAGAGTTTGGAGTTGTGCCCTGAGTAAGTACATGCAGTTTGGTTGCTGTAGGAAACAATAGGGTTTAAGTGAGGGTGGCAATGAATGGGAGTCTATGGTAATACCAAGGGATGGATATATAACACATAGAGGCGTGCGGGGCAGTGTGGCTGTGGATTAGAGTTTGGAGCTGTGCCCTGAGTAAGTACATGCAGTTTGGTGGCTGTAGGTTAATGGATACAATAGGATTTAAATGAGGGTGACAATGAATGGGAGTCTATGGTAATAGCGAGGGATGGATATACGACACATAGAGGAGTGCAGGTCAGTGTGGCTGTATGATGTAAGGGGTGCCAGTCTGCCCTGAAATGAGTGTATATGAAACAGTGTCTGTTTTTAGAGCACCCTTATAACATGTCTTAATGAGTTTATTAATGGTTATTAATCATAAACAAATTAATGATTCATTAATAAGCAGTTATAAGACATGAATAACAATGGCAACCTTGACCTGCTGTTTGGTGAACTGTGAACCCACATACTGTTAAAGCTTAGATTTGGATTTGGCTTTGCCTTATTGGGTCCGGTTTGTCACCAAATTCTTTGCCAGCCTTCTGTATGTATATCCAGTACCGGCCAGATGCCAGTATCGGGTCAGTCCCATCTCTGACTGTACCCTCTCTTCCTTTTTCAGGGTCATTCCCACATAACCTGCATGCCCGGGACTGTACGACGATGGAACTATCCTCCCCCTCTGTGTATCGGTATGACCCCTAATAATCAATGGCGCGTTATTCTCATTACACAGTACAGCCTTACTCATTACACTCAGTGATGCCACACGCATGCTACACATAACAATAGGAAAGTGCACGACAGCACAACAGACACAGCAATGAAGTCCATTACAGCGCTAGACAGTTCACGCAGCGCCGCTAGCTGACAGGACAATAAACCCACGCATGCTCGGCAGCACAGCATCATAACTCACCCGCAAAACACACATATTATCTCATGCATGACGTCGTTCTCCCGGCGTTTCAAAATTCACCGCATGAAACTGACAATGTTTTTCTATGAATCAGCCAAGTGCGGAGGGACCCTTCACGACATGAGTAATGTGATCCTGAGCCCGGGCTTTCCCGGCAACTACCCCGGCAACCTGGACTGCACCTGGAGGATCCTCCTGCCCATCGGATACGGTGAGCCTGCTGAGAGCAAATGAGCCACCGCCGCGAGTCGATTGGCTGCAGCTGCGGGGCCACAAACACTCTCTCCTTGGGGATACTGACTTATCTTTCACACATCGCTTCACCAGAGCCGGATTAGTCTCGGCCGAGGTTGAGGCCTAGTCACGTTTCAGTTCGTGGGGTTCCATTTAGCCGGCTGACAATCGATTCGCTTGACATTCAGCAACCGGTTTTTTCCTAATAATTAATGATCGTGAACATCAGCAGAGGCTGACGGACACTGATGGAATTGCCTCTGTCTGAGCATATAGGTTTTCTGTGCTTTATCTGTTAATAAGTTGAGTGGTAGTAACGGCAGGCTCCTGCAGATGGCGCTGCACAAGTATGATGAGGCTATAAATACCTGTGGGGTGTGAGTGATGGGATCCATAGATTGGGAAGAGGTGCTACAGTGCAGGGAATGTCTCATTCCATGTGTGGAAAACGCCCCAGAGCAGATGCTAATGATTGGCTAAAAGGAGTGACTGCATGTGGGCGTGGCCAAAGACCATAGTGCGAAGGAAGTAGCTGAATCTGCAGGTGTATTGAAGTGGACGGTCATACAGGTCTACCAGCAATGTCTTTGAGTGTCTGAACATTGATGTGGCCTACATCCAGAACCTTGTCCAGCCCATGTCACAGCTGTTATTGGTGCTGGTGGAGGTGCTACATGCTATTAGGTACGTTTCAGTCACAGGTGAGCTTTTCAAACGTGTTGAAGTGCCCCCCTCGACATGTGCCGCCGAGATTCTGCACTACACTAAAGCCTTATCCTGGTGCTTTTGCTCTTTGCTCTGTTACATAAAGCAGCAGACCTTCAAGGACAGCTCTATAAAGCGCAGTAATCTGCATTCATTAGTTAGTTATATACATTTACAATGCATGAAGTACACTTCTTTGCTGCCGGAGGGGAAAAAAACACACGTCTCTGAGACGGCTTCACTGTTTAATAGAAGCAGACTGAAGGCAAGCTGTGAGACGAATGGCCATGGCATCCGACATCCTCCTGCACCATTGAACTTAATACCACTGATAGCCAAGCGCTCAGCTGGGATAAGAGATGTGTAGAATAGCTTTAAACCACATGTAGAATTCTAGTTTTATATTTTTATGTTAGATAATTACTCAAGTACAACACGACAACTTCAGCAAGAGGTCCGGAAACTCAGAGAGGACAGTAAGTTAAGGTTCTTCGGAGCAATGGCACAGTAAATCTGGCATTGGTTCCCTGAAGAACTTTACAATGGACTATTCTTTATAAAAGAAATGAATGAATTAATGAGTGAGGTAGCATTGGGGTCTGAATGTTTGACTTTCATTCAGAATCAGAATCAGAATCTCTTTTTTTAACCAAGTATGTTACACATACAAGGAATTTGTCTTGGTGAGAGCAACACGTATGACAAGTAACAAAAACATTATTATTTACAGTATTAAACTAAAGGAAAATTACACTAAACAATACATAGGGTAGTGAAAAAGTACTAAAGGTAATAAAAAGCTGAAGAAGCTGAGAGATGTGAAACAGATTTAGTTAAAATATTATATATAGAAAGTTACAGATGACCTGAATATTTACAGAAAGAGAACATCTGTACAGGTGTGCAAATAGTCATAGTGCATTCAAATGCTTTTCACCTGTTGTGGATAAACTAACATGTCCAGCTAACCCATGCATAAAAAGGCCTAACCCAGGTGTAAAAAGGATTAACCCAGGAGTAAAAAGGCCTAACTCAGGATCAAAACGGCCTAACCCTGGAGTAAAAAGGCCTAACTCAGGAGTAGAAAGGCCTAACCCAGGAGTAAAAAGGCCTAACCCAGGAGTAGAAAGGCCTAACCCAGGATCAAAACGGCCTAACTCAGGAGTAAAAAGGCCTAACCCAGGAGTAGAAAGGCCTAACCTAGGAGTAAAAAGGCCTAACCCAGGAGTAGAAAGGCCTAACCCAGGATCAAAACGGCCTAACCCAGGAGTAAAAGTCCTAATCCAGGAGTAGAAAGGCCTAACCCAGGAGTAGAAAGGCCTAACCCAGGAGTAAAAAGGCCTAACCCAGGAGTAAAAAGGCCTAACCCAGGATCAAAACGGCCTAACTCAGGAGTAAAAAGGCCTAACCCAGGAGTAAAAAGGCCTAACCCAGGAGTAAAAAGGCCTAACCCAGGATCAAAACGGCCTAACTCAGGAGTAAAAAGGCCTAACCCAGGAGTAAAAAGGCCTAACTCAGGAGTAAAAGGCCTAACCCAGGGGTAAAAAGGCCCAGGCCTTTTGCGATGCAACATTAAGGCATGCTTCCTTATCTGACACGTTACAGCTACTGATATAACTTATCAACGGGTACCAGCTCTGAGCCTTACGGTAGCCGACGCCTACTTTAGAACAGGTTCTAGGTCTCAGACCTGTGGGAGTAATGATTTATCATCCATGATGGTTGTAAATGAAAACCATTCCAGCCCTGAGGTTTTCCAGTCTGGAGGAAACGAGACATCCCCTGATTGGCTTTTACCTCGTTAACCTGATGGAGTTAACAGATGGGCTTGTCCATCAGTAGCTCACCCAGATAGATCTGTTTGAAGAACGCTGTTCTTTAAGGAAAGATCGCTCGTGTCACGGTCTTGGCCGTGGCTTTGAATGACACACAACCGCTTCCTTTCCTGCTCCATTACACTCCACGGTCCTCCACGGTCCTCCACGGTCCGCCCTTTCAGGACAGGCTTGTTACCCTGTTTTATTTATCTCAGCTTTGGAGATTACAGGCGGTCGATTCAGCTCTCTCCAGCCTCGCTGAGCCAGAGTCGTTTGGTTGCACTTGCTTTCTGTGGCCTTGAGAGCCGAACAAAAGAGTCTTCCCAGATGTTAACGAGCCGATAGCTTCTGATTAAACGAGGAAGAAAAAAACGAGTTCCGAGTTGCCCACACACTTCTTTGCGCTCTCCAGTCTGACTGCAACTTTGCAGGCTGCGGGTCGGCCATGAGGAACCAGGAAGAAGACCCAACCTAACAGGCGATAGCGAGGCCTCATTTGAATGTCAGGTTCTCTTCAGCGAGTGAACTTAAGGAATCAGGCTCTACCCAGCGTTTTTACGTCTGTGTCACCGTTCACTGTTCATCAGTTCACTGTTTAAACCACATCGCAGGCCTGATAGTCGATCCCAGAAAGAATCGATTTCTCAATTCCGGGCGGTTAGGAATCGAGACCTGACTCCAAAGCTTTGGACTCAATTCCACCCAGTGCGAATGTTCCAGTCTGTACGTGGAGCGCGCTGCTGTCGCTGTCTGTCTGAAAAATGCCTCTTTCCACAACACATACATCAACAGTCCAGCTGTATTCACTGGATTCCTGTATTCATCCATCATTCCTGATGGTTGTCCCCACTTTCCCTGTTTCCATTTGCCACATTATTCTTATACAGGCTTTCTATTCAAACCTTTAGCTTAGTTTCCAGCAGTTACTGTTTTGCACAAACTCCTGAAGGTGGTGACTGGCAGGGCTTTTTTTTTAAACCGGCTCTTTTCAGTGCATTTATAATGGATCAAATCAGGCACTACACGGTCCCTGAAGATACCGTGCCAATCTTCCAAAATCGGATGCAAGACAAGTGCCTTGCTCACAGTGCATGGCATATACAGTTGAGGGATGCAAATCTTTATTAGCTTTTAGCAGTGCAACCCCTCTGGCAGTATGGTAAACATAGTAAACTACAAAACTAGTAATCGCCTGTGACTGAACCGTATTGACAAATTTCTGGAGTTTCTTACATCAAAGAATTGGACAGTTGGTCCTGATTTGGTGGATGCCTTCCCTGGCACAATTCTGAGGAGAATTCTCTGTAGACTGGGATTTTAGCCACTGCTGGTAGACCCGCATGACCGTACGTACGCTTCCATATACACCTGCAGTATTTCAGGTTTACAGTGATTCGTTTTTTAAAACTTTTGTGTCTTTTCTTTTTTTTTTTTTTTTTTTTTTTTTTTTTTTTTCCTTCCTTCACACTATGGTCTTTGGCCACGCCCACATGCAGTCAATCATTAACATCTGCTCTGGAGACATTTTCCACACATGGAACGAGACATCCCTGCACTGTAGCACCTCTTCTCAATCTATAGATCCCGTCACTCACACCCCACAGGTATTAATAGCCTCATCATCCTCATACAGCGCCACCTGCAGGAGCCTGAAGTTACTACCACCTTACATACACGAGGTGACTCATTTTTCTATCCGGAAAGTGTGTTTACATATACATATATATATCCTGGAGGGCAGGAAACATTCGCAACAGATCTGATTTTGCTTCTTAAATGTTATCATAAATCCTTATTAAATACAATACCTATTATTATTATTATTATTATTAGTACTATTATAATGCTATCATCAGCACATCCAGCATTTCTTCTGAAATGAATGGCATTAAGAGGGTGTTTGCACTCCTTCACTTCTTATAACCTCTTTACTGCTCTGTGAAGAGGCTTTCCAGATAGATGATGGAACATTGCCATGAGGATTTGATTGCATACAACCACAAGCGCATTAGCATGGTCAGGTACTGATGTCCAATGCTGGGTTAGCGGACTCTTGTCATTGACTATGATGACCTAAGGCCTATGTGCAGCTGCTTTAGAGTTCCCCTCTTCTCTATGTAGAAGCAATGGATGCACCGTATAGTAGCTAATTAGAAGAGCATGTCTGGACACATCTGGACATAAACTGCTTCACTATAGATGCAGAATATCCTTTTTTCCAGCACTCTCTTCATATGTCTCCATCTTTGGCAAAGCCTGTTTCAGCCCATGTCTGGGTAGAGCCTAGTGCTGTTGTAGTTGCGTGACTCAGATGCCATGACAATGATACTGATGTTTGAACACCTGTCCAAGGTATCGCTAAAGACTGCACTTCACTACAGTCCCGGCTTTTGTGATGCTTTTGTTACTGGAACGACCAGAGCGTGGCTTTTCCTATTGTCCCGTTGAATTAATTGTCGAATTGTTGTGCTGTCAACAGCATCAGAGCTCAAGAAAGTGTTTTCTTCCATTGTACAAGAGAATCCTGAATGACTAATGGCCGCTCCAAAATTGCTTTGGCCCAAATGTGTCAAGGATGACGTCACATCTGGTATGTGGAAAGATGCTTTGTCTTCGGGAGCCCTAGCGGCCCATAAGTGAGTTTTGAAGACACCCATAACTGTGAATAATGATAATGGCGTTTGTCTATGGAGTGACATTTCATAGGGATTGCTTAGCGTACTCTCTCTGGCTGATGTTCTCAGTTGCATTATGATAAATATGGCCATAAATAGAATCTGCAATTATCCACACACTAGTTACTAAGAAACAGGGTCCTGTTAGCTACACTCATCATCAGAAGAACAGCTGCACCCAGAAGAAGGTGTGGGGTTGCAGCGCTGTTGGGGAGGAAGATAAAGGTGACCAGGATCAATAACTGATGATGAATTTAGACTGATATGATCAATATTTATTGAGCTACACATACAGAAGTCTGTCTCTCAGTATGGCGTCGGGCCGCCGTGTTTGCTAACCCAACATACCAGACGTCTCGGTATGGAGCTGTAGAGGTTCCTGATGGTGTCCTGTGATAATCCATCCCATGCAGCTTGAACATCCTCACACAGTTCCTGCAGATGGTGCGGTAGGGGTGGAGGTGGAGTGACACCAGGTCTTCTGGACGTGTGACAGCAAACCGTTCATCTTGGTGCTGACCACGGTGCCTCCACACACGGATTCGTTGATCGTCTCCACCAAGACTAAAGCGGGACTCGTCACTGAAGATGAACCGCTGCCATTCTGAGTCACTCCATGACAGTCTGGCACGACACCACTGCAGTCTTTGGTGACGGTGGCGTGGTGTTAAGGGCAGTCATTGTAGCGGTCTGTGTGCATGTAGTCCTGTGTGGTGTGGCCGTCTGCCAATGGTGCTGCGCTAATAGGATGCCATCATGGAGGCCATCACCGCTCACTGAATCTTTAGATAGATCTGAGTGTGAAACTTGAATCATTCCCAGGTCTCTCTGTGTCAAGCATATCCACCCAGCTTCATTCCTGTCAGCTGATTCCTTCTGGGTGCAGCTGTGTTTTTGGTGATGAGTGTATAATACCTGTATCACTACTGTGCTGATACACGTTGCCCTGATGGGGTGTAAACAGAAGAGTGAGATAAGGCCCAAATCGGCCAGTCTTTTGTTCAAAGTGGTGTTCAGCATGTTTAAAACCTGAGTAGATCATAAAAATGGTTTTATAATAACACTTAAGAAGCAAATTCTCTTGCAAATGTTTCCTGTCCTCCAGTTTCCACACAGCTTCACAGTTCATAAGGAGGCAATTAATGAGCAAAAGAGGCTGTGCGAATTTTCCCCGCAGGTGTTAATGTGAGTGAGAAGTGGTTGGAGCTTTGCCCATTAACAGCAGTTCACCACACCGGCTGTCCTCAGTGTTTTTAGCCACGTCATGCTTCCTTGGCCAGGCTCGATTCCAGCACAGAAAAAACTGAACAAGCATTCCGGCGTTTAGCTTTAGCATGCTCCACATTCGTTAAGAATCATAACTATACTTGTCCAAGAAAAACTACAATGTTGATCAAAATCAGTTTTATATATCATCGCTGTCCAAAGAAAAACAGGTATCTCCAAAATGGCAAGTTTACAAGAGAGGCCAAAAACCTCATTTGGTTTGAATGGAAGTCAATGGAACCAGACGTCTTACCAAGCACTTCTGGGGCATTTCTGTTGGTCCATTCTTTGCTAAGTTTCCACACAGTGAAAATAAAATAGCAGCTCAAATCAAAAGAGATGGAGATGCATGTTTAGATAGATGGATGGATGGATGGATGGATGGATGGATGGATGGATGGATGGATGGATAGATAGATAGATAGATAGATAGATAGATAGATAGATAGATAGATAGATAGATAGATAGATAGATAGATAGATAGATAGACAAATTGATAGGTAGACAGACAGACTGACAGAAAAGTGGTTAGATATAGATAGACAGGGACAGATATAAGTAGTAAATAGAGAGATAGACAGACAGGCAGATAGATAGATAGATAGATAGATAGATAGATAGATAGATAGATAGATAGATATGTATATAACAAGAAATTCTTGGTAAAGTGAGCTAGTAAAAGATTAAATATGGTGATTATATCACCTTGTAATGCCTGAGTCTTTTAAAAAACTGAATTGGTCCTCATCATGCATCTTTATGGATGAACATCACACACCCAGGCTCAAAAAAAGAAGGTTTCATGCAAAGTTTAGGTCTAAAGTCCAAACTAAACATTAACCTGATAAAGATGAGTTCACCGAATAAATGAGTCACTTTGTGTGTTTTTGGGCGTGGCCAAAGACCATAGTGTGAGGGAAGTAGCTGAATCTGCAGGTGTATGGAAGCCTATGGTCATACGGGTCTACCAGCAGTGGCGTAAAAATCCCAGTCTACAGGGAATTCTCCTCGGAACTGTGCCAGGGAAGGCATCCACCAAATCTGGACCCAACTGTGGAAGTCTTTGATGTAGGACTGTACTCACATTGTCGGAAGACTTGAAAGTTCTTTTTCAATCCGTTTACAGCATCAGATTCATCCGATCAAAGAGGGATGCCAAAGAACAATCACAGTGTTACACATTTACCTCACCAGAGAGGGCGCCAGAGCCCTACACAGCGAGTCTTAAGGCTTACTGCATTTCAGGTCTCTGGGTTTGATTTAAAGTCCTATAGTGTTTTACGTTACAGTAGTAGGTAATAGTACAGTAATAGCTGTAAGCATTTGTTCATGGCAGACTAAAACCGAAAACGTGAAATGCAACACAAGAAAGCGCACAAGATTACAAAACTATACAAACCATGTCACGACGCAATAGCTAACACTTTTAGGTGCTTCCACATATACGGCCGTATCCCTGTAGGAGCTGCTTTTGAGGATGCTAACAATCATCCGTGACAACAACGCAGCCAGCAGGCTAACTCATTCTTTTTGATGTCCGTGAAAAGGTTGTGGCTGCTGGGACACAGCTGATCCGTCTGCTTGGTTCCCTCCATCCCGACGTCAGAAACGGCCTTGCGAAAGCAGATTAGTTTTTATTGATATCATCACGTTTACACACGCTGGAGCACACTGATTGTTAACTCTGCTTTGGTGCAGGAGCGCACATCCAGTTCCTCAACTTCACTTCGGAAGACAACCACGACTTTCTGGAGGTCCGAAACGGACCCCAGCACAGCAGCACCCTGATTGGTCAGTACAGCGGCAGCCAGCTCCCACCTCCTCTACTCAGCACCACGCACGAGACGGTCATCCACTTCTACAGTGACCACTCGCAGAACCGCCAGGGCTTCAGGCTCACTTACCAAGGTGAGTTCTGCTCCTTCTGGGACATGCAAGGCACAAGCGCTAATGTCAGATAGGCTCCAGCAGATCAATGGCGTATTGATTCTTCAGATCCTGACATTTCCTCGAGAATCAATCCGGAAATAGAAACATCAATAGCAAGTGTTTTCTTTAACCAGTAATGTGTCCAGAACTTTAACCCCTTAACGCTGTGAGGCTACTGGTACAACCTAAGGCAAATAGTTCAGTAAGTACATGCATACTAAAAGAGTAATTACTAATTTATAGATGCTAAAATGCTAATGGGGTAGTTGAAAAGGAGGATGTATATTTAAAGATGAACAAATTACAGTATCTAATACTTTAGTGGGTGGAATTATATACACACATTTGTTACCCAGGCTGATAACAGTAGAAGTAAGATTTCGTCGTTTTGTCATTAACATCCATAATTTTTATCATTAGTGCTTACTGTACACCAACACACTACTTACAGCACACTAACACGTTACACTTACCGAGTTACTGTACACCAACACACTACTTACAGTACACTAACACATTACACTTACTGAGTTACTGTACACCAACACACTACTCACAGCATACTAACGCATTACACTTACTGAGTTACTGTACACCAACACACTACTTACAGTACACTAACACATCACACTTACTGAGTTACTGTACACCAACACACTACTTACAGCACACTAACACGTTACACTTACCGAGTTACTGTACACCAACACACTACTTACAGTACACTAACACATTACACTTACTGAGTTACTGTACACCAACACACTACTCACAGCATACTAACGCATTACACTTACTGAGTTACTGTACACCAACACACTACTTACAGCACACTAACACATCACACTTACTGAGTTACTGTACACCAACACTACTTACGATACACTAACACATCACACTTACTGAGTTACTGTACACCAACACTACTTACAGCACACTAACGCATTGCACTTACTGAGTTACTGTACACCAACACACTACTTACAGAACACACTGAGTTATTATACACACTTACATGCACAATAACAGCTTACTTACTGAGTTACTGTACACCGACACAATACTTACAGCACACTAACGCATTACACTTACTGAGTTACTGTACACCCAAACACTACTTACAGCACACTAACGCATTACACTTACTGAGTTACTGTACACCGACACAATACTTACAGCACACTAACACATTACACTTACTGAGTTACTGTACACCGACA
Organism: Prochilodus magdalenae; assembly: GCA_024036415.1. Lineage (NCBI taxonomy): Eukaryota > Metazoa > Chordata > Actinopteri > Characiformes > Prochilodontidae > Prochilodus > Prochilodus magdalenae. The sequence continues at coordinate 125,340 of JAMWET010000571.1, forward strand.
CACTACTTACAGTACACTAACACATTACACTTACTGAGTTACTGTACACCAACACTACTTACGATACACTAACACATTACACTTACTGAGTTACTGTACACCCAAACACTACTTACGATACACTAACACATTACACTTACTGAGTTACTGTACACCAACACTACTAACGATACACTAACACATTACCCTTACTGAGTTACTGTACACCAACACACTACTTACAGCACACTAACGCATTACACTTACTGAGTTACTGTACACCAACACGCTACTTACAGCACACTAACACATTACACTTACTGAGTTACTGTACACCAACACACTACTTACAGTACACTAACACATTACACTTACTGAGTTACTGTACACCAACACACTACTTACAGTACACTAACACATTACACTTACTGAGTTACTGTACACCGACACACTACTTACAGTACACTAACACATCACACTTACTGAGTTACTGTACACCAACACTACTTACAGTACACTAACACATTACACTTACTGAGCTACTGTACACCAACACTACTTACAGCACACTAACACATTACACTTACTGAGTTACTGTACACCAACACTACTTACGATACACTAACGCATTACTCTTAGTCATTTACTGTACAGCACTGCTTAAAGTATATCTTGTAGTAATGTGTGTACAAGCCAGCTTGTTAAAACGAGGAGGTGCATCCTAACACTATACTGTATAACATGTCCTGATGTTGAAGTGTAGTGTTGTCCAACAGTTCTGACAGGAAACAAACAGATTTGCTTGGGGAACAGCTGAAAGAACTGAATTAACTCCAGGCTAAAGCTTTTCTTCTACAACTTGTACATGAATAAATAAATGCATAGATCACTGTTATGAATCCCAGAATCCCCAAAACATCCACCATCTAGATGAAATTCAATTAGACTTGCCTCATCATTTGGCAGAGAGAATAAATAAAAGGAGGTGGTGGGGGGCTAGCTTAGCCTGGGGGGCTTCTTTCTCTAAGTTACCCTCACTGTAAAATTTAAATTACTAGCTGCCTTTGAGGAAGTGTGATTTGTGTTTGATTAGCATTTACAATATCCTGGGAAGTTCCCTTCGGAACCATTTCAGCAGAAACAGAATGGAACGGTCCAATTAAAACAAGCTATATCAGGGTGGGACGACGTTCAGGATGCACATTACTAAAGCACAGTGTCTGTAAAGCTACATAACACCTACATAAGCCTGGCCTAAGCCTACATAGGCCTTTATAACAGCTTATCCTAATTGGCATCAGGCAAAAGGTGGGACACACACAGTTAAATGGATGTAGTTGGTAGACTCTACAGTCGTACACTTAACAGTCACATTATTATGACTAGTATCCAGAGTAATGGCCATGTGCAGCACGGATAGCCGCTATACAGACAGGAAGTGATTCGATAAGGTCCTAGTAGGTTGTCACAGTTATCTGGAGCCATGCTGACTGTAGTGCATCCCACAGCTGCTGAAGGGTGCATGGGGGAGGATCCATAGAGCGAACACAGCGGTCAAGGTGATCCCACAGATGCTCAATTGGATTCAAGTCCGGCGAGTTAGGGGGCCAGGGCAATACTTGGAAGTCTTGGTTATCCTCCCCAGAGAAGACTAGAATGAACTATCACACACCTTATATACCCACCAAGCCAGCTCCCGGCACGTGACTTCCTTCATGAGCTATGTGCTGCCACTGCCAAAAGTAGAAGGTCATAATAAAGTGAATCGGCTGTGTATTTTTGGAATATCGCCAGTTTTGTTGGCACAGCTTAAAAGCGCTAGTTCACTAGAAGCTTAGAAAAAGATCTTGTACTATCAGCCTCCATTGCAGCTGGTTGATCCTCCTGTAAAGGTCCATTCTGGAGGTTCTTAAGGTGAACTGTATAATTCCATGGGTGCTATTTTATAGTTTGGTGTCGTCACTTTAATTCTGCAGTAAAGCTTTAGGAGGAAGATTAGGAGACCCTTCTTTGGGGATGGGTGTCTAAACTTTTGAATGGTTTTGTAGATTTGCCAAGAAAGGCTTAGGTAGTGTCATGTGACCTTTAGTTATTCAGCATTATTGGCAATCAGAGAGGTTTATGAATAGCACCTTAAATATCATAATATACAGTGTTATGTCTGGAGTCTTGCATACATTACCCAGCAGCAAACCGGAATCGGGAAGGTAGCCTCGCTATCAGACTGCAAGAGAAAGCCAGTAAAATTGCCCATCCCTACTGTCAGAGCTCCCGGATATCACGTCCACTCAGCATCCGCGCTGGAGTGACAGGGTCTTATCCGAGAGCATCTGGACTCCTCTGATCTTGAGAAGCATCTACAGCATCCCTCTGTCTAACATCACTGGAGGGGCTCTCCATTATGACAGCTCGTGCCTAAAAGCGTTTGGAATCAATAGGCCGGCACACGCGTACGCCGCGCTGCTGCTTTTCACTTGATAAAAATAACCGGGGCATTGTCCGCGCCGTGCACTCGCGGGTCAGCTGGTTCGCACGCCGCCTCTGTTTCCTTTCCACCCTGATGGAGGTTCAGGAGTTGAAAACATCTCGGCCCATCCTTGATCTTCAGCATTTCAGTGCCTGCTTGCCCGGGGAAAGAAATCGATGGCGTGTTTTGATATAGACCATAATGAATAAATTGCATGTGAAATGTTCTCAGATGTCTGAAGCTAGGAATTTGTATGCAAGGACGCGGCAGATTCGGCTCAGCCTCGTTTAATCACACATAATACCATTGAAAACACTCGCTTAATTACATGAGCGAGACACTTGTCTGTATTGTTGTGCCGTATTTAAGCACTGCAGTCTTTTTATAAATGATGAACCATGTCATATTTATTTGTGGTGGGTTTATTTTTTTTTTCAGCGTATCAGTTACAGAATTGCCAAGATCCATATCCATTCCACAACGGATACATCGTCAACAATGACTTCAATGCGGGCCAGTCCATTACGTTCGAGTGCTTCCCTGGATATGTATTGGTTGGTCATCCGGTGTTGACGTGCCAGCATGGAACCAACAGGAAGTGGAATCATCCGTTTCCTCGCTGCGAAGGTAGGAAGTGTAGAGGGTGAATCTATCTATCCTTCTATCCATCCATCCATCCATCCATCCAGAAGCATGATGTAGTTCTACAGGTACAGACTGTAGTCCATCTGTTTCTCTGTATACTGTATTACCCTGTTCTTCAATGGTCAGGACCCCCACAGGACCACCACAGAGCAGGTATGATGTGGGTGGTGGATCATTCTCAGCACTGCAGTGACACTGACGTGGTGGTGGTGTGTTAGTGTGTGTTGTGCTGGTGTGAGTGGATCAGACACAGCAGTGCTGCTGAACACCTCAGTGTCACTGCTGGACTGAGAATCGTCCACCAACCAAACCTATCCAGCTCAACAGCATGCTGTGTGCAGTGTCCTCTGGGCAGTGTCCTGTGGGCAGAGTCCTGTGGGCAGAGTCCTGTGGGGCAGCGTCCTGTGGGCAGAGTCCTGTGGGCAGCGTCCTGTGACCACTGATGAAGGACTAGAGGACCAACCTGCACTGTGATGCAGCAGATGAGCTATCGTCTCTGACTGTCCATCTACAAGGTGGACCAGCGAGGTAGGAGTGTCTAATAGAGTGGACAGTGAGTGGACACAGTGTTTACACACTCCAGCAGCCCTGCTACTTACACCAGCACCACCATGTCAGTGTCACTGCAGTGCTGAGAATGATCCACCCCCCACATAATACCTGCTCTGTGGTGGTCCCGTGGGGGTCCTGACCATCGAAGAACACCCAAAAACTGACGTGCATCCAAAGTTGCATCTAACCAGATATAACATGTGAATGTGGTGTACAGTATATTTGAAAGCCACACCTGAAGGAAAAATATACAAGCTAATAATAAGCAGTATTAGCTTGCTAGGATTTCTGGGTAACTCCACCCCTTTTTCTCTTATTGCTAGCCAGAGTTTTTTCTACTCATTAATTAAAGTACACCCCAATTTTCAACCTGACGGTACAAACAACTGACCTGGATTCAGTGATGGAAACAAACTGCAAAAAAATAAAATAACGTCAGGGCTTTTAAGGCCCTTCATCTAAAACTAGTTATTATTAGTTTTAATTGGGCCGCAGTTGGGCCGCAGTTGGGCCGCGCCCCTTCCTCTCAGTTTTCTTTGCTCTCATTGATGTACAAGCCAGTCCTGGCTCTGAATGTAGGTTTGCGTTCGCTGCGAGTTTTTCAGAAGAAGCATTTGCCTGCTTCTGCAGACTTTAAGAGGTATTATCCAGCCATTCTGCGCTCCCAAAGGCCTTTTTAATGATGCTCTTTAAGTGAAGCGCGGCCGCTTTGTGTTACTAGTACAATACAACAAGGACTGCAGCGCTTTTCTGTTGTGCTTTTTTTTTCTCTTTCTTTCAAAGCTGTCTTTTAAATTAAGCACCTTGAAGACTGATCCAGTGGAGACCCAGGCTACAGAGACCTGGTCTGAATTGGAGCCTTGATGATCAGTGAGTGCGGTGTAGTGTGAAAGCTGTCTGGCCCCTAATCAATCAATAACTCTCCAAGCTTTGGAGACTGCTGCCTTCTTCTGACTCAAATGAACCCCCCCTCCACAAACATCTCATGATCCTCGGATAATCCTGATGATTCCAGAAC
>JAMWET010000571.1:135000-270499 GCA_024036415.1 Prochilodus magdalenae
ATTTGGATTTTGGACTCAAAAAAATCACTTTTTTTCACAAAAAGAGAACTGCTTGGAAATAAGATACAGAATCATAAAATAATCTAATAACAATCTCAAAATGAGAATGTTAAGATATATTAACTGGATATAAAATCATTTTACTTACCAAAATATCATTTTCTGCTGTGTACGACAAGGTCTATGTCATAAACATATCAAGTAAACATGAATAGATTATTAAAAATGTGCATTAATAGAATGTTTAAGTGTGTTCTCGGTGGAGGACGTTGAGGATCAACCTATTTCCACTTCACATCACCAGAACGTATGGTTTGACATTGAATGACGGTTTTAGACCCGTGCCTGCTGCTGTGTATAGCATCTCAGACATGCCACATAACTTCAACACATTCTCTCTTTTTCAGCTTATCGTCTCAAGAAATGCCCCCCTCCCCCAACTGTGGAGGAATCCGAAATATTAAATGAAGATGAAGACTATGAAATCGGTATGTGTGACACTGCTAAGCCCTGAACAACTTGAATATGCGTTTAGCTGAATCACTCATTTTCAAAAAAAAAAGTGGAAAAAAAGTAAAAGGGAAGATGTGACGGAGGAGGTACACTTGGGGTCTTCCTCTCAGGGAGGATGGGGTTTCAGACTGACAGGAAATTATTAAATATGTAGCGCATGTCAGTGGATGAAAAGCCTCATAACACTCTTTCAGATGACTGCCGTGACACTGCAGTGGAAGTTTAATTTTGCAGCAGGATTCGACGTGCAGTTTTTAGTTATCAAGGTCAAACGCTATAGTCACAGGACGGCGGAGCCTTTTCTTCTTTTAGCTGCTTTTAATAATAATCGTCTGAAGAGCTGAATTCCATAAGGGCTGTGTATCCATTCTGAACCATTTTAAATATAGTTATAGTTTATTATAGTTTGGAAGCTTTTAAAAAGAGTACCAGAGTGAAGTGATGAAGCAAAAGGCATATTAAGTGAAAGTGGTCTATACTCAATCAAATCTTTCAAATAATAATAATAATAATAATAATAATAATTGCCACCTTTCATTTCATGCTGTTTTCAGTTCTGTATAATACATAAAAAGGAAAAAAGGATATGATCAAACAGATATGAAATAGGTAAAGATAATAAGATAATATATATAAAAAATCAATAATGCAAAAGGATAAACCGTTTGAGAATGTACCAGGATGGAGTAAAGTAATGTAAAAGCAGAGAGCTCCATAAAGCTAAAATAACGCTTTTGATGTTTTCCACTTCAAATAGCCATTAAGTTGTTTGTTTATCTACAGGGAACATAGAATAACGGAACATCACACAGACTGAATAACTAAACATTAACTCAAAGGGAATTCTAAGAATTTCCGAATATGAAGTTCCAGAAACTATTTAAAACAGGTTGGTGTTATATTTAGTTGTTGAGGCTTTTTGGGTCTTCTTCTGTTTAATGTTTGTTTTCTGTTCTGAAAAAAAAAGGAATAACTGGTACCTAAAGTCCTTCTATGGCTATAAATTTAAATTAAATTTTTAATTGAACTTAAACAAATGAACGGTGGTCTCTGAAGTGTCCCCGGTACTGTGCATGTTTCGTTGTTGTGTAAGATCAGTAATTGAGGACGTAACAGTTCCAGATGGGATTTGCTATTTGAAGGCTGCTTGTAAGTTTCATATCGCTGCTGTCCACTGAAAAACGTTTATAGTGAGTAATGTAAAGACATTTTATTTATTAAAGGGGTTTTAGTAAAAGACAGGGGGCAGCCCAGTGGAGCAGTGGGTAGCCTGGCTCCCTTATAACAAGAGGGCCTGGGTTTGAGGCCCCGGCTGGGCAACCTTTGCATGTCCTCCTGTGTCTGTGTAGGTTCTCTCCCACAGTCCAAAGACATACAGTTATGTGAATTAGAGATGCTATATTGGCCTTCTAGATGTGTAAGTGTGCCCATTGATAGACTGGCAGCCTGCCCAGGGTGTTTTCTGCCCTGCCAGATAAGCACTGAAAAAGGCGAATGCCTGGTATTTATTATTGGATGGTGACGAAATGCAAAATGTGCAGAAGGCCAGCAATGGATAGAATAGAAAATAGAATAGAATAGAATAAAATGGAATGAAATGAAATGAAATGGAATAGAATAGAATAGAATAGAATAGAATAGAAATGGAATGGAATGGAATGGAATGGAATGGAATGGAATGGAATAGAATGGAATAGAATAGAATGGAATAGAATAGAATAGAATAGAATGAAATAGAATAGAATAGAATAGAATAGAATGGAATGGAATAAAATGGAATGAAATGAAATGAAATGAAATAGAACAGAATAGAATGGAATGGAATAGAATAGAATAGAATAAAATGGAATGAAATGAAATGAAATAGAATAGAATAGAATAGAATAGAATAGAATAGAATAGAATAGAATGAAATGAAATGAAATGAAATGAAATGAAATGAAATAAAATAAAATAAAATAAAATAAAATAAAATAAAATAAAATAAAATAAAATAAAATAAAATAAAATAAAATAAAATAAAATAAAATAGAACGGAACGGAACGGAATAGAATATTGACACTAGTTGGAGCAAACAGGCAGCCAGTTAGAGTGATGCTAAAACTGCTGACTATGTAATAACTATAAATCTGCATTTGCTAATTCTACATGATCACCAGGAGGAATCTTACCAGTTGATATAATATACCTGGAGATTTCACAAGAGTAACTCTATTATACCCTGCAGGTGACATCGTGAGATATCTCTGCTTTCCTGGGTTCACCTTGGTCGGCAACGACGAGCTCACCTGCAAGCTTAACTCCCACCTGCAGTTCGAGGGTCCACCCCCAGTGTGCGAAGGTAAATGAGAATGTGAGGCTCAAAGTCAGGTTTAAAAGCACAGCCAGCAGAGATACCTGCTGAGGTGATTACCTTACAAGTGGAGAACAAAAAAAACGAGAGAAAAGACAACATGGAAGAGGACAGAACAGGGTCAGAGATCATCAGTCCGGCATTGAGTGGTGGCTAGAGTGCTTGTGCTGAGCTTTGCGCATGGCTGTTTTCACAGACAGGGGACACAATACAACAGCAAAGGAAGGAACTGATAAGAACAACCACCCAGAAATACTCCAAGGGAGCCAAGCCATACGCAGAGGCATCAGCTATCCCAGACATACATGGGTGAGCTGTGGCCTAGGCTAAATGGCCAAAAGTTTGTGGACACCTGACCATCATAAACACTGTATATAAGCTGATTAGACATTCCATTGCTTGTTGAGCATTTGGAGATGCATTCCCCTCCCATCCCACTCCCACTTTGTGGCTTTAACAGTCTACACTCCTCTGGAAAGGCTTTCCACAAGATTTTGGAGTGTGTCTGTGGGGATTTGTGCCCATTCAATCAAAATACCATTTGTGAAGGCAGGCACAGATGCTGGAACTAAGATGCCCAAACCCTGAAAAACCCAGATTCATCCATCAGGCTGCCAGATACTGAAACATGATTCATCACCCCAGATTCCCACACGTTCCCACTGCTCCAGAGTCCAGTTTCGGAATGTTTTACACCGCTCCAGCCAACACTTGCCATTGTGCCTAGCGATCTTAGGCTTGCGTGCAGCTGCTCAGCCATGGAGACCCGTTTCATGAAGCTCCTGATGCACAGCTTTTGTGCTGATGTTGCTTCCAGAGGCAGAGAATGGGTTGTGTACGCTTCAGCGCTTTGCCGTCCTGTTGCTCTGTTAGCCCTTTTCCACCAACATGGTGCCAGTGCCAAAATCTCAAACCGCTCTGCGCCTTTCCACGGCAAAAAAATGGATTGTGGCTGGAAAAATCTCTGCCATTCCAGCACCATTATCTCTCTCGTCAGGCTTATCCAACTTACACTGATTGGCAGTTAAGTATAAATTTCTCCTTCTGACATATAAATCTCTAAATGCCCTCGCTCCTCAGTTCCTCAGAGCTTATCTTGTATTATGAACCGTCATGTGACCTTAGATCGCAAAGTGCAGGTTCTCTATAGGTGCCTAGAATTAACAAAGTTACATCAGGGGCAGAGCCTTTTCATACAAGCCCCCCCAACCCCAGCTTTGGAATAACCTACCAGTTCAGAACTCAGACACAGCCTCAGTCTTAAAGTCCAGGCTTAAAACCGATTTAGTCGAGTGTTTGGTAACCCCACCTGTTCAGTGGAGCGTGTGGTAGTGAGTGTTTCTGCTAGGTAAAAGGTGCAGGTCTAGGGGTCCACTGACAGAGAGTGTTGGGTAAGCTGGGAGTGTTGGTGCTGTGGTGTTCACTCAGGTTTGTTGACGGTGGAGCAGAGGGGCGCTGACTCCTCAGGGAGCCCTCATGTCTGTGTGACCTTCTGCCTCTCCCTGTTAGTCCTGCTGTAGTAGCCGGGCCTGCCGGAGTCACTGCTGCACCCTGTTAACACCATCTACTGTGTTCAGGTTTTCTGTCAGAGCTAACCGGCTGGCCGTTCCTCTGTCTGAGCTGAACTGCTGCCCATCCTGTGCGGTTTGATGCTGGTAGTACATCTGCTCTGACTGGGAGCCACTGCTCGTCTTTAACCACCATGGAGCTCCTGGCTGTCCTGCACTGTGGAGGCTTGGCCTGCATCCTGCTGACCCATCCGATGAGCTGCACTCTGTAACAATCGTATCCCACCAGTGATGTGATGTGATCAGGAATGAGCATCCAACCGCTATGTAACTAAGCTGTTGTTGCTCCTAGCACTTACAGTTACCCAGGGCAGATCTAGGAGGACAGATAATTCACCAAATGACTTATGGAGTATGGCAAAGAGGGTATACTTATGGCTGTGACCTTCCATCCAAAATTGGATGGTCTTCTAGCAATGGTTGCCTAAAACTAAACTTAGTGTTTCACCATCTAGTGAAAAGCCTTCCCAGAAAAGTAGAGGATGCTGCTGCAGCAAAAAGAGAACACACTCTCAATTAGCACCCTTCATTTCAGAAGCTAGGCTGAATGTGCAGGTGTCCACAAACTTGAGTCCAGATTTAGTAAAGGGTTTCGCTGGTGGTAACGTGGTTTGCGCACACAACAGCACTCACACCTGATTTGTTTTGTGGTCGTAGCTGCAGGTTTTAGCGTGCCACACTTCATGAATGTGCATTTCAGAGGGTGGCAATGGTGACCTGCCAAAATGGGGGAGGAGATTATGCAACAGAACAAGCTGGAGTTGTCTTTACTGCAGGAAAGAGAGTGGTGCAGTCACTCTGCAAATGGAGTCTGTCCGCTTAAAGTGGATACTGTTTACTTCGCAGTCAGTACAGTACATGTATGGAAAGCGACTGCGCAATACTGGTGACCATTGCTATCCAACTGTATATTATCATTCTTCCTCCAAAGTCGTCTTCTTGGGACACATTTTTGTCCACTAACTCATACAATAGTTTTCAACATTTCAGCACCATTCCAATTCCGGAATGTTCCGTCTGATTGGGAATAGTGTGCTTGTATACAGCAAAGAAAAAATTGGATTTATTTCCCATTAATAATAAAAAGGAGTGGACACTCATCTGCTGTACTTCTGTTCGATTAACAGACACCGTTTTGCATACACCATCTCAGAGCAGACCCCCAAGCACAAATCCAGTGTTGTTCTGACCTGCACTCGTCCTATTACTCTTTCCTCCCATAGAGTCCCATTCATTTTTGGCCCTACCCAAAGCCTATTGTTTCCTTTAACCTACAGCCACCACCTGCATGTACACGATCAGCCAAGGCAGATCCCTAAACTCTAATCCCCACCACACTGACCCATACTCCTCTATCGGCCGTTTATTCATCCCTTGTTCCTCCCATAGACTCCTATTCATTTTTAACAAAATCCTGGCAAACGGCTAGCAACAAGCTTAAGCTGCCTAGTCACTCTGCTTTTTCTTCAGAAATGACTCTTTACTAGTTATATATTCATATATGTACCTATTTAGTCTATAGCAGTTTAGCCCCGCCCACTCACACTGTCGTTATTATGAGTGTTTTAGTGCTGACTCCTTTTTGAATACCTGTAGTGTAGAACAGAAGCCGCTGTCCGTGGTGCTGGAACATCTTTCTACGCAGGACACACAGCAGCCAGTTCCACCACACTAGTTTCTTGGCGTATGTGTATCGTCATAAGCTCAGCAGACAAAAGCACTGCATGATGGGGCTACTAATACCTGTGGGGTGTGAGTGACGGGATCTATAGATTGAGAAGAGGTGCTACAGTGCAGGGAATGTCTCTTTCCATGTGTGGAAAATGGCTCCAGAGCAGATGTTAATGATTAGCTAACAGGAGTGACTGCATGTGGGCGTGGCCAAAGGCCAACATGTGAAGGAAGTAGCTGAACCTGCAGATGTGTGGAACCGTACGGTCATACGGGTCTACCAGCAGTGGCTACAATCCCAGTCTACAGGGAATTCTCCTCAGGAATTGTGCCAGGGAAGGCATCCACCAAATATGACCTGTACAAGTGTCTGAACATTGATGTGGCCTACATCCAGAAACTTGTTGAGTCCAGGCCAACTCCAAGCACAGCTGTTATTGGTGCTTGTGGAAGTACATCTCAGTCAGAGCCGTCTCCTTTTTTGCCGAGTGAGCTTATATGCAATAGGGAACACATGTTAGTTGTGATTCTTCTACAAACTTTGGATCTTGTTGCCTAAACATAACAGGTATCATATATTGTATGTTTGAAGCATCTTCAAAACGTGTTGGTATCTAGTCATTATGTCTGCAGTCAAAGAGCCGCTTAAAAGCATTCATGGTCTTTTGGGTCCATATCGGAAGAGTATTGCAGCATGTAAAGCCCCTCCAAGTGCACAAAGCTGCTAATGTGTTCTCCAGAGGGTTCAGTAGTAAATCCAAACAGTTTGATGTGTCGGCAGTTGTTCTACAGTGCCACAAGGAAACAAGTTTTCTTTCCATCTCCCTGGTGCCCACGAGGCACATTAATGGAAAAAACAACTCGGGAGTGGCTCCTCAGGTGAAACCAGGAGAAGGAAGTGTGTTATACATGTTTAACCAAAGTTTCAAACCTGACTCAAGAGGCTCAGCATAGAGACCGATCGCTGTTGTTCACTTTTCTTTGAGTTGGTCTGATCACAGCCGGTCCCTATAATGGTCTCCCACCTCTTTCCTTGACAGCTCAGTGTCCTGCGAATGAGGAGCGTTCAGTGTCCTCCGGGGTGATCCTGAGTCCAGGCTTTCCAAAAAATTACCCCAACTCCCAGACCTGCTCCTGGATCATCAAAGTGCTGCCCTCCTTCACCATTTCCATCTACGTGGAGATGTTCCAGAGCGAGAAGCAGTTCGACGAGCTAGAGATCTTTGACGGTAAATGTTGGGGACGCACTGGTTGTAGGCTGATGCCATACACCTCTTTTTGGCCAGCACCACATTAGTAATCTATACTAGTAACTGCACTTTTAGAGGACTGTTCAGGCGGGGTTAGTTTTACCCAGGGAGGTGGAGTAATGTCTTTTAACCACAGGATATATGTAATGAGCGATTGACCAAAAGATAAGAACAACCAATATATGTATCACCATCATATCCAAAAATGCAACAGGATCACCTGAGGACAGGTAGAAATCATGCCCAAACATTAATGCAATTGTAATTATATTACAAATTGTATGATGTGAGTGCAGTGCGTCATTAGGAATTTTTTCCTCTTTCCGTGTTTTAAGTTTCCAGGTCATTTTTCTGAGACAAGAGACTATATGTTGGTTTGGGCCTTGGAGATCACATACAAAAACTTGGTCTCCAAAAATCTCCATTTTTTTCCCATACAGCAACCAGTGGTAAAATCCTCCTCCAGTGTCAGTAGAAGCTCCTCCCTTTAGACCTCCACTGGAGTAACAGTACTAAAGTATTTACCTTCAAATGTACTGAAGTATGGAGAGTACCAGTACTAAAGTATGTACCTTCAGATGTACTTAAGTATGGAGAGTAACAGTACTAAAGTATGTACCTTCAGATGTACTTAAGTATGGAGAGTAACAGTACTAAAGTATGTACCTTCAGATGTACTTAAGTATGGAGAGTAACAGTACTAAAGTATGTACCTTCAGATGTACTTAAGTATGGAGAGTAACAGTACTAAAGTATGTACCTTCAGATGTACTTAAGTATGGAGAGTAACAGTACTAAAGTATGTACCTTCAGATGTACTTAAGTATGGAGAGTAACAGTACTAAAGTATGTACCTTCAGATGTACTTAAGTATGAAGAGTAACAGGAGCATGATTTATTACGGCTCTAATGTCCTATTATCATTTCTGGAACAGGACTCTTCATCAGCTCAGTGTAGGTGAAGAGACTCTAGTGTCTCTCAGTCCACCAGTCTTTAATAGAAGCTCATTCATTAGTCTGACACTGACGTCTATTCACATCATCATCAGCACAGAACACTGAAGGATGACTGGTTCCATTAGCTAGAACCAAGCTCTGTCCAACAGGTCAAAACAATTTCACCCCATTTTCCACTTAACCCAGATGAAGTTAACCCACCAAGATTTGGGTCCAAATTTAGCTTCTTGCTAACAAACACTAGAACTTTGTAGTCACCCAAATAGCCTGTAAAAATACATCACCAAAACGACCTTTAACCTGCAAGCCAACCATTTCCAGGTCTCTGTTAGGGTCAGCTTGTTGATGGGCTTCAAGACACTGTGCAATTCCAATATCATTCCGATTTAATTGGCAAATATTGTATCATTTGCCGATATTTTGTACACCCAAAGTAAAAATTTCTCATGGCCTTTTACTTCACAGCCTCTGTGAAGTTTCATTCTGTCTCATTGCGGCTGAAAGCCCTGCCTAAAACGTTCAACTCTGTTTTGTTGTGCTTGTCTTGTTTTGTTTCCCAGGACCATCTGGCCAGAGCCCCTTGCTGGTGGCACTTAGCGGAAACCACTCGACGCAGTTGAATTTCACGAGCAAGACCAACCAGCTTTATCTCCGATGGTCCACTGACCACGCCACCAACAAGAGGGGGTTTAAAATCCGCTACACAGGTTTGTGCCGCGTGTCTGTATTATAACTGCATTCATTTTTTATTTTTTTTTGAAAGCCGCTCGGAAGCGGATACGTCTCGCCGCTTCGTTATATTGCCGAGATGCTCCCCGTCGCTAGCGTTTGCCGTTGGTTGCACAACAGAACGGTCTGGTATTGGGCAGCCAGGGAATGTGAGATACCAGCAGTGGACAACATATTCTGTTTTCCTGCCTTTAGTGTCAGGGTGGATTACTTCCTAAGCTTCTGGCCTCCGAGGCTCTTGCTTTGGATCCAATTTGGGTCAAAGAGGGAGAGGAAGTCAGCTTTTTCTAAGTTAGCCCTCATTAGACTAGGACCAGACGTTTCGTACCTTCAGGGAGCCATTGCATGGGCCTGGCATAATGGAGGTCAAAGATTCTGTAATGAATTTCGGCGAAAAGCTGCCGCATCCCGTGCCTCACACAGACATTTCCACCGATGGCCAAACTTGATGTATTTTGGACAACAACCCTGTGGCAGTGATTATTCTCCATCTCGCGCCTTTCCATCTCTTCTGTCAGTTTGTCCCACACACACATACCGACACGTTTATGTGGGATGCACTGATTTGGGAATTTTGGACACAGTTCTTTCTCCTGTAGACGTCTGCTGATGCAATAATGATAAAATATAGACACAGGGACGTAAATATAACAACAATAATAATAATCACTTGCGGTTACGGAGGCTAGCTTGGTGTTGGTTCAGGGAAAGTCTCTCATTTGGACAGGAAAATTTGCTGTCCTGTGGAGGTTAGGTTGGAGTCATCTGAGGTTAAGTTTCTCAGTCCAAAGGACATTTTCACTCACAGCCACTGAGTTTATAGCTGGGAGAAAGTTGGACAGAGATTTGTGCCCACTGCCACTCTCCACTAAGAGAAAGTTTTGTGTTCCCTCACAACTTAGGTTAGATTGTTGTTGGCTAAGAAAAGTTTTGCAGGCCGAAGGTGATTTTCGCTAGTCGCTAAAAAAGCTAGGTTGTTGCTGGCTAAGAGAAAGTTTCTTAGTCCAAAGGACATTTGGAGTTTATAGCTGGGAGAAAGTTGGAGAGATTTGTCCCTGCTGCCGCTCTCTGTCAGCTAAGAGAAAGTTTAATGTTCGTTAACAGTTTAGGTTAGTTTTGTTGTTAGCTAAGAGAAAGTCCAAAGCACATTTTGCTTACTGCTACAGAGGCTAGTTTGTTTTTAGCTAAGAGAAAGTTTCTCAGTCAGAAGGCAATTTTATCTCACTGCAACAGAGGCTAGCTTGATGATAGCTAAGAGAAAGTTTCTCAGTCAGAAGGCGATTTTATAAAACTGCTACAGAGGCTAGCTTGTTGTTAGCTAAGAGAAAGTTTCTACGTCGGAAAGTAATTTTATCTCACTGCTACAGAGGCTAGCTTGTTGTTAGCTAAGAGAAAGTTTCTCAGTCAGAAAGTGATTTTATCTCACTGCTACAGAGGCTAGCTTGTTGTTAGCTAAGAGAAAATTCTGCAGTCAGATGGTGATTTTATCTCACTGCTACAGAGGCTAGCTTGTTGTTAGCTAAGAGCAAATTTCTCAGCCAGAAGGCGATTTTATAAAACTGCTACAGAGGCTAGCTTGTTGTTAGCCAGGAGAAAGTTTCTAAGTCAGAAGGGGAAATTTTCGCTAGCTGCTACAAAAGTTAGCTTATCGCTAGCTAAGAGAAAGTTTCTCAGTCCAAATAACATTTTCACTTGCCGCTATGAGTTTATAGCTGAGAGAACGTTTGAAAAGAGATTTGTGACCGCTGCCATCCTCACAGCTTACGTTAGTTTGCTGTTGCCAAAGAGAAAGTTTTGCCATCCAAAGCACATTTTTTAGCCCACTGCTACAGAGGCTAACTTGTGTTCGGCTAAGAAAAAAGTTTGTCAGCCAGAAGGAAATTTTCAGCTAAGATTAAGTTTAGCCCAGCTCGGCTAAAACTATGTTTTTAGTCAAGGTTTTTTTTCAGTTAGGAATTTTCACTTCACTGCTACAGAGACTAGCTTGTTGTCAGGTAAGAGAAAGTTTCCCAACCAGAAGGAGATGTATACTTGTCGCCACAGATGCTAGCATGTTGTTGACTAAGAAAAAGCTAACAGTGGTCCAAAGGCCACCAGTGGTCCGCCATCCTCTTGCTGTCAAGGGGAGTTAGCTCTTTATCCGCTTAGAGTTGGAAGGTCATGTTCTCCTGTCTCTTAGGCTAGCTCGTTGTTGGAAGAAGATTTTCATTCACCAGTTAGCACTACAGACCAATCTACTATTAATTTCTATAGGCTTAGAAAAGCAATATATACATATATTTTACATATATATATATTTTATATACATAAATTTTAAGAAATTTTAATTTCTTAAAATTTATTTTATCTAATTAATACTGCTACAACATCATTTTATTCTCTTTCCTTCTGTCTGTTCAGTTCCATGCCCTATCATTATTATTCCCGCTTCTTTCCACATATCCCCGTTTCCTGATTCCTCTATTCAAAGACCGAGCAGTCTGTGATTTTACCCTGGGAAGCCACTTCTCCCTCATGGAATCTCAGCATGCCCGACAAATAATCATTCGGGAAGGCCTCTGAGCGGCGGCACAGTTTGTAAACACTTTGAACAACGAAGGAGCGTCGAGCGGTAATAGCAGAGCCGTAATGCACCTCCGTCCCGTTTTATCTTTGGAAAATGGCGCTGGGAGGGGAGACTGGGCTCTTTCCACAGGGCTTTTCTTTCCTTCCTTTAAACACTCCATTGGGTTTTCATTAAACTAAATTAGAAAGCTGTGTTGCATGGGACTTTTTTTAATGAGGTCTAGACACTCTCTACCAAGACCGAGCAAACGTCTTCAGCTCAGTTAGTGAGATGCTGCACTTGATTTTATTTGTCTGAAGTGAGATTAGCTCTAAGCTCCCCAGAGCCTCTGCTCTTGCACGCGGATGAATCAGCTTGTATCGTCTTGAAATGAGTTCGCTAGTGTTGCCACGCTCGTCTTTAGTTATGTGTTGATGAATCAAAGCTTGACGAAAAAGTGTCTGAATGTATTTATTTGTTTGTTTATTTATTTATTTATTTATTCACCTGCTTTATTAATCCGTTCCAACTTACTGTAATTTGGATAAACTAACTCTAGTAATTTTTCTTTACTGTATTCCTTTTTATTAATTAATATTATTACTGTTTACATTTAGTTATTAAATATTAATAAAGTATTGTTCAAATGTGCCAACCAATCACAATTTGCCGCTATGCGAATCTCGCTTTACAAGTTATCTGTGGTGTCAAAGTAACTCCTTGTAGGTCTTCATGAAGTGAAATTAATGACCAGGGTAGGATAGAGGGTGGCTGGATGACGGCAGCGGGGGTTGGAACTGAGGGGGGTGGAGCGCAGTGACACTTGGGATGGTTCACTCAGCTTTCCTTTTTCCATCCAATCTCCACAGCGGCGTACTGCAGCGTCAACAGCGCGCCCAAGAACGGTGGGGTGATTAACAGGACAAGAGAGCGACCTGGCAGCAGGATCCAGTACTACTGTAACGCGGGCTACAGGCTAGTGGGGCAGCGCAATGCCACATGCAGACTCCATCCAAACGGCCTGTATCAGTGGGACGCCCCAGCTCCACTATGTCAAGGTAACCCCTCCACCACACAGGTCTACAGTCATGTTGCTTCACTGCACACTACTCCCCTGCTTACATATCAGATGTATCATTGTAATTGAAACGGCATTACATTCGAGTAATGTGTATATATATATATATATATATATAGCTGCACCCAGATGGAATCAATACGATATATATAACTTGGTATAATTTATATATATATATATATGATACAAGTTTCACGCTGCACCCATGATGGCGCGGAATTACTGACAGGAACTAAACTGGGTGGCCTGCACAATGTAGGACTACATTTGATCATGACAGGACAGGACGCGAAGCTGATTGCAAGTGTCGTGCCTGTCATGGAATGACTCAAAATGGCAGCGTGTCATCTTTGTGCCGAGCTCATCTTTGACAAGTCCCGTTTGTGTCTTGGTGGAGACAACCAACGAATCCGTGTGTGGAGGCACCGTGGTCAGCACCAAGATGAGCGGTTTATCATGCGTCACGTCCATTGCCCTGGGTGTAACTCAACATCAACACCTCAGCACCATCTGCAGACTGTGTGAGGATGTCAAGCTGCCTGGGATGGAGTCACAGGACACCATTAGGAACCCTACAGCCATACTGAGAGACTGGCTTGTTGGGTTATGTGTAGCCGCCCATAACCATATTGATCAGATCAGACTTCTGTACATGTAGCTCAGTCAGTATCAGTCTAAAGTTATCATCATTTATTGTTCCTGGTCACCTTTATCTTCCTTTCCAATAACACTTCAATCCTGCACCTCCTTCTGGGTGCAGCTTTTCATTTGAGAGTTCAACTACATATCTACCATGTACATGCTTTAATAAGACTAGTCATGTGATAGATCAGGAAGCAGGGGATGGGGGAGGGGTGTGTCGACATCTTAAAGGATGAGCCTTTTGGTGCTCTACTTTCTTGCATCTTTACTCCACCTGGCCTGGGCAGGGATTCAGGTCAGGCTATTGATATTACTGTTGGGCAGTCCAAGTCTGAAAGCATCTCAGTGAAACAGTGGGGCGGCTGGTCCTCTATGGGCCCCAGTGCAACAGCCCCCCGTATGTGTATTATTGATACAACTGATTGATACTGATTTTAAAGAAATAATCATAAAGCAAGCGTCGTTCAGGTTGTTAAAGTTCAGTACATATTTACACGCTCTCCATCCCTGTGGTGCGCTTGGTGATACTAATGTTCAAAGATTAAATTGGTGAATTAGATTTTAGATTACATTTGGCTGATGAATAAGGGCCAGCATGTCCCGAACATATCCAGACACCCACTTGTCCAACATTTCCTTCAAATTGAGGGGTATTAATAGGGAGTTTGCCGCCACCTTTGCCGCAGTATCAGCCTCTTCTCTTCTGGGAAGGCTTTACACTACATAGTTGGAACATTGCTGTGAAGATTTGAATTAGTCAATCAGTAAACCTTTATATTCACTAAGAAGCACATTGAGGGTGACCCTCGTTTTCATTGCAGCTTAACATTTTACATCTTAATAGGATTAAAAAACACATTAAAATGGATTTTGAATTAAACTAAAATGAATAAGATTACATAAACAACATGCAATTAAATTAAGCAAGATAAATGGGGCAAAAAAAAAAATGAGTAAGATTGGATTAGGAAATGCAAAAATGAATTAAACCAAGATAATAAACCAATGAATAAGATTTCAACATAGAAGGCCAAATAGGCAAACTTAAAATGGAAAATAACGGTCAAAATAAAAAGTACTATAAAAATGAACCCTGTGTTCACACTAGCAGGTGAGGCTCTTATATTGGCCCAAGTTGATGTCTTGTGGCCCAGGAGGGTTAGCTAGTTTTGAAAGCACCTATTATTTATGAACGTGTGTGGAAACCTAACTGCGTGCTTTCATGGCTAGCTTTACTTGCCTGGTTAGCATGCTGGCTAGCCTAGCTGTCTGTCGAGTGACTTAACTTTCCAGAGGCACCAACAATATCCACAAGATTCTCCCACACTTCATTTTTCTACTAATGTGTATGTACAAAGATGCAATCTGGAAAAAGAAGAAACAGCGCTCCATGTTTACCACCACACTGCTGAGGACTGGAACCAGGGCACACTACTATACTGCACACTGTATAATTCAGTAGTACGACTGCACACTGTATATGGCCCCTGTGTGTGGTACACAGTACCGTAACAAGTTCTGAGCTACAGTGTAGTATACTAATACAGTCACATGACCAGTTTCCTCACATTTACCTCAGAGCTGTTATTACTGTAACCACTGTTCAGAGCTAGCTGCTGCTAACACTGCTCAGTTCACCTGAGATACGGTTAGCCTAGCTGTTAGCTCCCCTTGGCTCTTTCACTCTAAAACTGATCCTCTAAAGTGAGTTTATCTTTTATTAATATTCAGACCTGTATATTTAACTTTCTGAGGCTCATTCTGATCAGAACATACCTCACTACAATCACTACACCCACATTTACCTCAGAGCTGTTATTACTGTATCCACTGTTTAGAGCTAGCTGCTGCTAACGCTGCTCAGTTCACCTGAGATAAGGTTAGCCTAGCTGTTAGCTCCCCTCGGCTATTTCACTCTAAAACTGATCCTCTAAAGCGAGTTCATCTTTTATTAATCTTCAGACCTGTATATTTAACTTTCTGAGGCTCATTCCGAGGAAAACACACCTCACTACAATCACTACACCCTAATTTATACTCTGAGTTTATATAATTTATACTCTGATTATATATTTAGATCATAAGTTGTAAAGACTATATAATTATTAGTTTTTGTAAAAGTATAAGTAGTTTTTTGTACCCTCGGTTGGGGCGGAGGGACGCCCCTATGCATGAACAGCACCCCCTAGCGTTCGCCTATCCCGATTTGTGTTCTAATGTCACACGTGTCAAAGGCTTATTCCTAGAATTCTGCCCAGTGTGTACTGTGAGTCTACAGGTCCAGTGCTGAAATGGCTGTTCGTGGTAATTGATGGCATGATACAGGTGCAGCAAATGAATTAGAAGGGGTGTCTGGACGCTTTTGGTCATAGCGTATGACAGTATCCGTCACCGTGCCGATTCCATTACATCCATCTGATGAGTAGCGCTTCGGAACGCGTCCTTTGTCCCAATGTCGTTGGAGCGTTCAGTCACGGCAAGACAGATCCATAATCTAATGTGTTTGATGTGTCTCGACCTCCTTTAATTTCATTGTTCATGCTTCTCTCCTCTCTTCATTGGACAGCTAATTTTATCCTTCGCCCTGCGTGCCACTGCGTCCAGCACCCCCACACCCTCCACGCTCCCCACCCCACGTGTGCTCCTTGTCCTCCCACCGTCGCCACAGAGAGGATGCTCTCTGTGTGTTCATTAGCGAGGAAAGTTGCGGAGAAAAGGCAGTGCATTAGCATAAAGGCGGGAGCGGGCTGGAATTTATGCAGGGCTAATTGTTTCGGGGGACTGTTATCTGTGCATGCTTGTTTGAGGGAGTTTATGTGAGACAATTACCTGTTTAGAGAGATCGGAGCGAGGAAACGCGGCTCGCGTGGAAGTGCGTGCTCCTACTCCCCTCCGTCACCCCCACCTCCTTCCCTCCCGCAGCTGTTTTCTGGCTACAAGGAATTATAATGGTCGCGTTGATCCTCCCATTATCTAGTTTGGTTCCGACATGCTTGTAGTCTGAAGACGGTTATTATCATCAATCAACATGCAATCATGCACTGGCATGTTTGTGAGGAAATGTCATCTTTTGTTAGCAACTGGTGCGATTTCCACAGCGCTTCGCTGGCAATCTGCAAGCCGGCTTACGCAATCAGGCGCTTAATCCCAAGCTTTTAGGCTGTTAAGATGGCGCCCCAGGCTTCACTGTTTTAGGACCTTTCAATCAGCCGCCTCCCGCCATTTACAAAAAAAAAGTCCCACCCAGCAAAAAGAAGAACCCCACCAACGTTTCAAACAAGGAGTCTCATTACGGGCAATCATGGAGAGCTGGATGACACCTCACACCAAGGACTGGGTGTGGGGGTTACAGCATTAATATTCCTCCCTCATCTCGCAGAGAGTGGAACAGGCTTGGCTCTGGCCCATCCGCGGAGCTAAGGCAGCCAGAATGTGAGCTAATTAAGGCCAATCATTTCTTTAAATGGTGGGAACAATCCGAGCAGTCAGTCTAGAGGTCAGCTTGGGGCAGGCCAGATCTGGGGGCATGCTTTTTTTTTAACGCCCTCTCTACAGTGACCGGCCCTTGATCCGTTCTGACACAAGGGCGCTTTAATTGGTCCCATTGCTTTTCCCCGAGTGGAGGAAACATCTGTTTGCTCGCATGTGCCTTTAATTTTATTGCAGATCCAGCAATGCTCCCAATTTAACTCCCATTAAACAGAGGGAACGATACAGTGGCTCACGCTGAGCTTTGTGCTCTTTGTTCCTCTTGGCCTGCCATTTCCTGTGACAGCTAAAGGTGATCAGAGGTACTTTGTGTGTATGCAGATTCAACCCAAAACGGAAGTTTGTGTGCCTAAAGCGGAAATGGGTCTGAGGTGTTGGGGGTGTGTTTGGCTTCAGAACCATTTCCTGCAGGAAATACGTGCGATAATAATATAAGATTAGCTTCATGGGAATATGGTCACAAGTTCGAGCCCAGCGATGCCACAGCCATCTGTCACAAGGAGTCCAAGAGTGTTGTGAGTGTGTATCTGTGTGTGTGTGTGTGTTTCGGATGGGCCTTGCTTGCCCTCCTTATAGGACAGTCTGATATTAAACCCCACTGATTGGTTCGTGCTGTTGACCAGACATTAAAACGTCCACTCTAGTCTCACTTTAAATGTATCCATTCATCGATATAGATAAAGTGCTCCTTTAGTCCTACCGCTCTCCCTCTCTCTTTTTTGTGTGTGTGTGGCAAACCACATGTACTGTGCTGAATGGCTTGTCAAGGACTGAAGAGGTGTATAGCGTTAATCTTGTTGAAAGTGCAATAAAGTAAACAAAGCCACTTTGAATTGTTGAAATAATTATACAAGCCTAACCACAAATGAGACTGAAATTGGGCATCTGAACAGAGACCCAGAGGCAACAACTCAAAGATAGAGTAACAACTCAAATGCAGCAACTTTAAGGCAGATATCAGTTCAAATCCAGAGTAACACATGTTGCAGAGTTCAAATCAACTGAAAGGAGAGAACAATTTAAGGCTAGCTATCCAAGGTGAGCCCCATCTGAGTAACTTCTCAAATCCAGAGTACAACTCAAATCCAGAGTAGCAACTCCAAGGCAGAGTAACAACTTATAGACAGAGTAACAACTTATAGGCAGAGTAACAACTTGTAGACAGAGTAACAACTTAAAGGCAGAGCAACAACTTTAAGGCAGAGTAACAACTGTGTGAAAGCAACAACTGCTCTAACAACTCATAGGCAGAGTAACAACTTATAGGCAGAGTAACAACTTATTGGCAGAGTAACAACTTAAAGGCAGAGCAACAACTAAAAGGCAGAGCAACAACTTATTGGCAGAGTAACAACTTAAAGGCAGAGCAACAACTTAAAGGCAGAGCAACAACTTAAAGGCAGAGCAACAACTTTAAGGCAGAGTAACAACTTGTAGACAGAGTAACAACTTAAAGGCAGAGCAACAACTTTAAGGCAGAGTAACAACTTGTAGACAGAGTAACAACTTTAAGGCAGAGCAACAACTTTAAGGCAGAGTAACAACTTGTAGACAGAGCAACAACTTTAAGGCAGAGTAACAACTCATAGGCAGAGTAACAACTTATAGGCAGAGTAACAACTTATTGGCAGAGTAACAACTTAAAGGCAGAGCAACAACTTAAAGGCAGAGCAACAACTTAAAGGCAGAGCAACAACTTTAAGGCAGAGTAACAACTTATTGGCAGAGTAACAACTTAAAGGCAGAGCAACAACTTTAAGGCAGAGTAACACAGACAGAGCAACAACTTTAAGGCAGAGTAACAACTTGTAGACAGAGTAACAACTTTAAGGCAGAGCAACAACTTTAAAGCAGAGTAACAACTTGTAGACAGAGTAACAACTTTAAGGCAGAGCAACAACTTTAAAGCAGAGCAACAACTTTAAGGCAGAGTAACAACTCATAGGCAGAGTAACAACTTATTGGCAGAGTAACAACTTAAAGGCAGAGCAACAACTTAAAGGCAGAGCAACAACTTAAAGGCAGAGCAACAACTTTAAGGCAGAGTAACAACTTTAAGGCAGAGTAACAACTTAAAGGCAGAGCAACAACTTTAAGGCAGAGTAACAACTTGTAGACAGAGTAACAACTTAAAGGCAGAGCAACAACTTTAAGGCAGAGTAACAACTTGTAGACAGAGTAACAACTTTAAGACAGAGCAACAACTTTAAAGCAGAGTAACAACTTGTAGACAGAGTAACAACTTTAAGGCAGAGCAACAACTTTAAAGCAGAGCAACAACTTTAAGGCAGAGTAACAACTCATAGGCAGAGTAACAACTTATAGGCAGAGTAACAACTTAAAGGCAGAGCAACAACTTAAAGGCAGAGCAACAACTTTAAGGCAGAGTAACAACTTATTGGCAGAGTAACAACTTATTGGCAGAGTAACAACTTAAAGGCAGAGCAACAACTTTAAGGCAGAGTAACAACTTGTAGACAGAGTAACAACTTAAAGGCAGAGCAACAACTTTAAGGCAGAGTAACAACTTGTAGACAGAGTAACAACTTTAAAGCAGAGCAACAACTTTAAAGCAGAGTAACAACTTGTAGACAGAGTAACAACTTATAGGCAGAGTAACAACTTATAGACAGAGTAACAACTCAACAGCAGAGTAACTACTTATAGGCAGAGTAAAAACTTAAAGGCAGAGTAACAACCTAAAGACAGAGTAACAACCTAAAAGCAGAGTAACAACTCAAAGACAGAGTAACAAGTCAACAGCAGAGTAACAACTCAACAGCAGAGTAACTACTTATAGGCAGAGTAACAACCTAAAGGCAAAGTAACAACCTAAAAGCAGAGTAACAACTCAAAGACAGAGTAACAAGTCAACAGCAGAGTAACAACTCAACAGCAGAGTAACTACTTATAGGCAGAGTAACAACTTTAAGGCAGAGTAACAACTCAAAGACAGAGTAACAAGTCAACAGCAGAGTAACTACTTATAGGCAGAGCAACAACTTAACACCAGAGTAACAACCGAATGGCAGAGTAACAACTTAACCACAGAGTAACAACTCCAAGGCAGAGTAACAACTCAAAGTGTTTGAAGGATTACATTATCTTACATATTGTTCCTTTAATGCTGGCATTGCTCCTTTAAACACACTGTTTAATAGAGTCATGTTTGGATTAATACAGCCTGTGCCTTATGGCCATGTTCATCAAGTGATCACCATCTCACAGCTCTCCACTTTGTTTGCACAGTAATCCATGATTAATTCTAACGTTTAGAATTGGGATTTAATAATCTGGAAATTAAATGGTTTAACACTTTAAAGGCTAACAGCTAGCTAACTAAGCTAAGCTAATATTAGGTAGCGGTGACCAATGTTAGACAGCCATCAGATATTCCTTATTTGGTGTTCCTGTCATGGCAGTTCTATGTGCAGTGAACAGTACAGCTTCTGACTGGTGCTTTAAATTGGGAGCTGTAAATGCGCATGATTAGCCTCAATGCTAACTAACTCCATGATAAATATCATCAATTACCAAAGTCGCCCAAACATAGTCAGACATTCATGTTAAGATTAATGTGGTTAATTAAGACATAACCTCTGCTAACAGACTTCAGGTAATAACAGAGGAGCCTTGAAATATATGGATGTTGTTAAACCTGTTCACCATCTTTCAGTATCCATGGTCTCTTTTTAGCACGTGTGTCGAGGGAGCCGTGAGAATAGGGGGCATTGAGAATGGTGCCTTGCAGCTATATCACACTCTCCCTAGAGTCGCTCACTCCCCTGCACTTCTGTGTGTATTACTTCTGCTCCTGGCTAGCTGTAGCCTGATGTAGCACCCGAGCGCTGCCGCGTGTCTTTCTGCTGGAATAGAAGAGCAGAGCCAGAGTTTCCAAAACTCTAGCTCAACAAATGACCTGCTGGAAAGAATGGAAGCTGTAATGAGGGCAAAGTGAGACTGAGTGCTGAAAATTGTGATATTACATGTATATCGTTTGGTGTGAAATGTGTTTCCTGCTCTTTTCCTGAGGCTGAAAATGTCCACCCTCCACCCAGTTCATCATTGGTCAGTCCCTGACTAACCATAGGACCAGTGCTGATATTACACTCATCCTCAACAGAGTAGATGCACAAGTAGCTGCACCCAGAAGGAACCATCCCACAGGAATGAAACTTGGTGGGTGGGTTTGACATCATGAGACATGCTATTGATTCAGGTTTCACGCTCGGCAGTGGATGTGATGTAAGCAGGGACGGGCCTTGCCGCTGTACCTGACTGATCCAACAGCCACCATTACGGACATTCGCCAAGCACTGATGCCCTCCGGTTGCACAATGCAGGACTACATGCATGCTGACCATTACGATGACTGTCCTTAACACCGCGTCACCGTCCGCAAAGACTGCAGTGGTGTTGTACCAGACTGTCATGGAGTGACTCAGAATGGCAGCGGGTCATCTTCAGTGACGAGTCCCGCTTTAGTCTTGGTGGAGACGCCCAACGAATCCGTGTGTGGAGGCACCGTGGTCAGCACCAAGATGAGCGGTTCACTGTTACACATCACTCCTCCAACTGACCTGGTCTCACTCCACCTCCAACCCTACCGCACCATGTGCAGGAACTGTGTGAGGATGTTCAAGCTGCATGGGATGGATTATCACAGGACACCATTAGGAACCTCTACAGCTCCATACCGAGACGTCTGGTGTGTTGGGTTAGCAAACATGGCGGCCCGACGCCATACTGAGAGACAGACTTCTGTATGTGTAGCTCAATAAATATTGATCATATCAGTCTAAATTTATCATCAGTTATTGATCCTGGTCCCCTTTATCTTCCTTCCCAACAGCACCGCACTCCCACACCTCCTTCTGGGTGCAGCTATTGTTTTGATGATGAGTGTGTTTGAGTGGTGACTCTGAGCATTGCAAGTATACTGTATATGTGTCATCCATGTGTGTTCCTAGTAACGACTGCTGTGTTTCCATCGGCAGCTATCTCGTGCGGCGTTCCGGAGAACCTAGCCAACGGCTCCTTCCACGGCCTGCAGTACACCTTGGGCAGCAAGGTCCAGTACCAGTGTGACGAGGGCTACCAGCCGGAGAGCGCCGCCCTGCTGTCCGCCGTCTGCCTGGAGGACGGCACCTGGAGCAACGCGGCCCATCCTCCTCGCTGCTTACGTGAGCCCCTCCCTGCTATCCTGTTTCCATGCCGACTGCATGTACTACTGTCGGCTGCTTTAACTGAGCCCAATGCAGCCAAGACCCTCTGTTGACTCACCCCGCCCCCCGTCTGAGAACAGGGTAGGGCAGGTAATTGGCCAAATGAACGATAATGGCTTGATTTTTTTCCTCACGGTTTGGCACTCCAACGAGACAAATGCTATGATGCGGCATGTCCTCCTCCCTCCCTTTGGACTGACCTGAATTACCAGTGGCCCCTGAAGCCGTCCAGGGCTAATATATGCCTGTGGTGCCTTCAGCATAATGCCTTCGTATTATGCGTCCCCAGGTCAGCGTCCGAGATGCTCGTTACTATCGATGCTCGTGGAAAACGAGAGGCAACTTTTGTGTTCTTTAGAGTGGGATGAAATGGGAGCCACATGAAGCCAATGAGTAGTTTTATTGGATGATCATTTTTATCATTTAGGAGAACGGTTTGAAAAGGTCGGCTATGTGCTTACACTCCTCTCGCGTTGTCTTTTTTCGGCAGCTGCTTCCACCTTAATGTATTCCTCTCTTCAAACGCTGCTCAGAACTTGCAATTCTGCCTATTAGGACATGAAACGACCACAGTATGACGCTGGACATGTGTAGATTCGGTATATGGAGCGGCAGAAAAGGAAACAGAACCTAACACACA
The DNA here is from genome assembly GCA_024036415.1 of Prochilodus magdalenae. NCBI lineage: Eukaryota > Metazoa > Chordata > Actinopteri > Characiformes > Prochilodontidae > Prochilodus > Prochilodus magdalenae. Next base: position 157,662 of record JAMWET010000571.1, read on the forward strand.
GGCATCAAACAGATGACGTTCATATTTGGTGTATTGAACTGAACGTGTGCAGGCAGATCCAGAACGCATCCCGTACCCACAGCGGCAGCACCCCGGCCTTTTCGTGATTTTTAGAATTAGACGTTTATGTTCAACAAAGGAATCTGTTGTAGTCAACTATGTCTCTACCACTCGTGGTTCCTGCATGAAGAGATTAAAGGGAAATCCCACCAATTTTTTTCCTTAATTAAGATGCATAATTAATCGTTAGGATGTTCAGAGTGGTTTGAAGTGAAATGTGTCGTTGCAGACTCAGACTTAATTGTGCAGGCCACTGGAGTGCCTCCACTCCAGACTTATCTGTATGGACTTGGCTTTGTGCACCAGAGCACAGTCATGCTGGAACAGAAGAAGGTCTTCCCAACACTGCTGCCAAAAATTGGAATAATATACCATAATGTATATGAGCTCACCGGACTGGTCCCCTGTGACTAAAACGTACCTAGTAGTGTGTAACACCTCCACCAGCACCAATACCAGCTGGGACTGGATTTGGCATGGACTGAACAAGTTTCTGGATGTAGACCACATCAATGTTCAGACACTCAAACAATTGGTCATTTGGGCCAGATTTGGTGGATGCCTTCCCTGGCACAGTTCCGAGGAGAATTCCCTGTAGACTGGGATTTTAGCCACTGCTGGTAGACCCGTATGACCGTACGCTTCCATACACCTGCAGATTCAGCTACTTCCTTCACACTATGGTCTTTGGCCACACCCAAATGCTCAGTCCCTCCTTTTAGCCAATCATTAACATCTGCTCTGGAGCCATTTTCCACACATGGAACGAGACATTCCCTGCACTGTAGTTCTGAGGTACTTCCATTTTAAACCCACAGCGCTTACAGTTGTCTGAGGCAGACCTAGCAGGACAGATGTTTCACAAACTGGCTTGTAGTAATGGTGGCATCTCATTTAACCCATCCGTGAAGTTCAACACCCACATACATACACTAGTGAACACCTACAAACTGGGGGGCAGTGAGCACACTTGCCCGGAGAGGTGGGCATCTCTATCCATGGCGCCCAAGGAGCAGTTGGGGGTTAGGTGCCTTGCTCAAGAGGACTTCAGTCGTTAGTGACGGTTCAGGGAATCGAACTGGCAACCCTTCGGTCGCAAGGCTGATTCCTTCACCATAAGGAAACTCAAATATGATACATAAAATACTTAAATATGATAATCGTAGTCAGAATTTCTGAAAAATTGGTGGAATTCCCCCTTAATGCATAGAAGCGGAACAGCAAATGACTGTAATGAGTGTAATTGCCTTGTTTGAAAGGAGTCTGAAGACTGTCGAACGTCAGGCTGCTGGTGAATCAGGTGTTAGTCTGAATCAGGGCCAGGTCTGCTTCCTCCACTTCACATGTGCTTTTTTCCGCTAATGCTTTCTTGGCTTTGTGTCCCACAGCGGTTCAGTGCCCTAACATCGAGAGCATGCTCTCGGAACACATGGTGTGGCGTCTAATCTCGGGCTCGCTGAGCGAACTGGGGGCACAGATAATGCTAAGCTGCACTCCTGGCTACTACCTGGGGGGGCGGAGGACTATCAAGTGCTTAGCCAATGCAACCTGGGGAGGACTGGAGGACAAGTCGACCTGCAAGAGTAAGCCTGCACTCACACAGAAGGGTGCTCCAAGTCACATATGCACACATGCATGTATCTGTTTTAATAATAATAATAATAATAATAATAATATATAAATAATAATAATAAATAAACCAGAGCAACTTATGACAAGTTGTTTTACAGTAAGGCCAAAGTAGTATTAGGAGTCTTGCCCAAGGACACTTATTGGTGTAGCATAGTCACCCAGACCCCAGTCTTCCACATGGAGTGGTAGCTCACTGGTAGGTAGTGGTGTTATCTATTGCGCCACACCAAGTACAGTCGTCAGGTTCCAGATTTCCTCCGGATGCCTCCACCCATCAGATAACTTTCCAATAATCCTTCACCAGCGTTCCTATTTAGACTGATTTAGGGGTTTATCAGACAAAACCAGGCATTAAACGATAACAACAAACTAGTAAAGGGCATGTGCTGGCCAGTTGCTAGTTGTTGCTAAAAATGAATGGGAGTGAATGGGAGGAATGGGGGATGAATAAACGACACATCCGGGTGAGTATGACTGTGGAGTAGGGTTTGAGGATCTGCCCTGACTGATGTACATGCAGTTGGTGGCTGTAGGTTAAAGGAAACAATAGGGTTTAATGGTGGTGAAAATGAATGGGACTCTATGGGAGGAATGAGGGATTTGGAAAGAAAAGCAAACAGACGAGTGCGGGTCAGAACAACATAGAATTCATAATTGGGGGGTCTGCCCTGAGATGTGTATGTGAAATAGTCTTTGGCGGTTGAGCGGAGGTACAGTAGATGGGCATGTACTTTTCTGCCCTATTCATTCTACCAAGATGGATCAAAAAGATGGAGTACACCATTCCCGATCGGACGGAACATTCCGGAGTTGGAATAGTGTCAGTATCTCGAAACTGTGGGACTGTTTAGTGGACAAGAAATGTATACCAAGAAGAAGAAGAAGAAACATAGACTGTCGGATAACAATAGTGTTAGCATTGTGGGAGGATCGAGGGATGATTAAACAACACATAGAGGAGTGCAGGTCAGTATGGCTGTGAGTCAGAGTTTGGGGATGTGCCTTGAGTGAGTACATGCAGTTTGCTGGCTGTAGGTTAACTGAGACAATAGGGTGAGTGAAAATGAATGGGACTCTATAGGGAAAGAGGGATGAGGAGATAAGACAAACAGATGAGTGCAAGTCGAACCAACGCTAAATTTGTGTTGGGTGGGGGGGTCTTCCCTGAGATGGTGTACCAGAAGCCGGGTAGAAGTACAGTAGATGGGCATGTACATTTTCCACCCCATTCATTCTTAATGGGGAAAAATTCCAGAAATTCCAGGATTTAAAAAAAGCGAAAACAGTGCATCCAATTTAAAAACTGTACATAAGCACAGCATTCCCGATCGGACCGAAGATTTTGGAGTTGAAACAGAGTTGATATCTTGAAAACTTCGATAAAGCAACTGTACAAAGGTACGTGCAACCACATTTCTTTACCGTGCAAAAGTCAGAGACCACCCTTAATTTATTTCAGTTGTACTGAAAACAGGCATCCAAAGTATCAGCCGTGTGCATTTTGTTGGTCCTGCTATCACGAGTTAGTGCTGCTTTTCTCCAGGTTGCCTACAAAGTTACACACATGCGCACATGCACTTTCCACACTCCGAGAAATTCATTTGAAAGCCAGACACAAAAGAAAGTAGCACATTGTTCAGCTAATTTGCCAGTAATGCAAGACTACATTTCTAATTACCGAGCGGCGTTCATTGTGTGTTTATGAATCTAATTCATTAGAATAGTTAATATGTTGGAAATCCAGCCCCTCTCTATACCATGCCTGCTTTATTTCCGCACTGATCCAAGCCTAATCCCGCGGATTTGGTTTGCGGGCGTAAGATGTGGGGCCCGCGGCGCCCGAGCTGGCTCTTTGTGACCACGTTCCTGTTTCGTCCTCTCAGACAGGCTGGGTAAACAGCACTCCGATGATTAAGCCGTCAGCTGGAATGTGCTTTATCTAATTAGGGGTCAGGGAGCGAATGTAAATATTCCAATCAGAGAAAGCTCAAGTTGTGTAACGTGTTTACCCACTCTGATGAAGCTCTGACAGGAAACCTGGTGCTGTACCGAGCTTCTGGACATCTTGTGATCACCCCCTCTTTAATGTTTGAGGAAAATACGAGTGAGTGTTTCACTGTTTGGATTGGGAGCACTGTGGTGTGGAGAGCTGCTAACCACTGCAGAGTTCAGCTGGAGTTCACATGAACAGTAGCTGCTGATTCACCTGGTCCCCGACGTGATCCGACTGCAGAGCGTGTGCTTACAGAGTTGGCTCTTCTTTCCTGATAAAGTAAACTCAGACAGTGTTTTATTCATAGCCATTTTAAAAGAGTCTTTACCAAGCATCAAATAAACAAACATCACTCACCACCACCCTCTAAAGGAGTCATTACCAACCATCAAATAACACCACTCACCACCACCCTCCAAAGGAGTCATTACCAACCATCAAATAACAAACACCACTCACCACTGCCCTCTAAAGGAGTCATTACCAACCATCAAATAACAAACACCACTCACCACCACCCTCTAAAGGAGTCATTACCAACCATCAAATAACACCACTCACCACCACCCTCTAAAGGAGTCATTACCAACCATCAAATAAGCACCACTCACCACCACTTTCTAAAGGAGTCATTACCAACCATCAAATAACAAACACCACTCACCACCGCCCTCTAAAGGAGTCATTACCAACCATCAAATAACACCACTCACCACCACACTCTAAAGGAGTCATTACCAACCATCAAATAACAAACACCACTCACCACCACCCTCTAAAGGAGTCATTACCAACCATCAAATAACAAACACCACTCACCACCACCCTCCAAAGTAGTCATTACCAACCATCAAATAACAAACACCACTCACCACCACCCTCTAAAGGAGTCAATACCAACCATCAAATAACACCACTCACCACCGCCCTCTAAAGGAGTCATTACCAACCATCAAATAAACACCACTCACCACCACCCTCTAAAGGAATCATTACCAACCATCAAATAACACCACTCACCACCACCCTCTAAAGGAGTCATTACCAACCATCAAATAACAAACACCACTCACCACCGCCCTCTAAAGGAGTCATTACCAACCATCAAATAACAAACACCACTCACCACCACCCTCTAAAGGAGTCATTACCAACCATCAAATAACAAACACCACTCACCACCGCCCTCTAAAGGAGTCATTACCAACCATCAAATAAACACCACTCACCACCACCCTCTAAAGGAATCATTACCAACCATCAAATAACAAACACCACTCACCACCACCCTCTAAAGGAATCATTACCAACCATCAAATAACAAACACCACTCACCACCACCCTCTAAAGGAGTCATTACCAACCATCAAATAACACCACTCACCACCACCCTCTAAAGGAGTCATTACCAAGCATCAAATAACACCACTCACCACCGCCCTCTAAAGGAGTCATTACCAACTATCAAAAAACAAACACCACTCACCATCACCCTCTAAATGAGTCATTACCAACCATCAAATAACAAACACCACTCACCACCACCCTCTAAAGGAATCATTACCAACCATCAAATAACAAACACCACTCACCACCACCCTCTAAAGGAGTCATTACCAACCATCAAATAACACCACTCACCACCACCCTCTAAAGGAGTCATTACCAAGCATCAAATAAACACCACTCACCACCACCCTCTAAAGGAATCATTACCAACCATCAAATAACAAACACCACTCACCACCACCCTCTAAAGGAGTCATTACCAACCATCAAATAACACCACTCACCACCACCCTCTAAAGGAATCATTACCAACCATCAAATAACAAACACCACTCACCACCGCCCTCTAAAGGAGTCATTACCAACCATCAAATAACAAACACCACTCACCACCACCCTCTAAAGGAGTCATTACCAACCATCAAATAAACACCACTCACCACCACCCTCTAAAGGAGTCATTACCAACCATCAAATAACAAACACCACTCACCACCACCCTCTAAAGGAGTCATTACCAACCATCAAATAACACCACTCACCACCGCCCTCTAAAGGAATCTTTACCAACCATCAAATAAGAAACACCACTCACCACCACCCTCTAAAGGAGTCATTACCAACCCTCAAATAAGAAACACCACTCACCACCGCCCTCTAAAGGAGTCATTACCAACCATCAAATAAACACACACCACTCACCACCACCCTCTAAAGGAGTCATTACCAACCATCAAATAAAGAACACCACTCACCACCGCCCTCTAAAGGAGTCTTTACCAACCATCAAATAAAGAACACCACTCACCACCACCCTCTAAAGACATTATTACCAAATATAATTGTGATCAGCTCAAATAATTGCGTTCGGGCACAACCAGACTTTGTGCTATTATCTTTAATGGCAGGGCACAGGATCAGAAATAATGGTGGACTTGTCTCCTTCAACATGTAAAAATGCTCTAACCCTAGCCTTCCCTCACACCCCCTCTCTTCTCCATGTAGGCAGTAGTCATGATGTGCCACAATAGCATTTGGGGTCAGGTCTAATTACTGAGAATGGCCCTGCCTTTTCTAACATGTTGGATTTCCTGTGTGGTTTGCAGTTATCTCCTGTGGGGAGCTGCCCTCACCTCCAAATGGCAAGAAGATGGGCACCCTGACCACCTTTGGAGCCACGGCCATCTTCATGTGCAACACGGGCTACACGCTAGTAGGTTCTCACGTGAGGGAGTGTCAGGCCAACGGTCTCTGGAGTGGAGTGGACACTAAATGTCTGGGTAAGAGAACTCCAAACGCCTGTAATGTCTCTGGGCTGTTAAAGGCACACTCAGCACCATGTAAAGGGACTGTACCATAAATACAGTAAACAGCAATGCGTTTTTTGGAAGAGCACAGTTTGTTTACATGTCTTCTGGATGCCGCAGCTATCATACAAACTGGTAGGTTTGACAATGTGAGACGCGCTCAGAGTGGTCCGATGACTACTCTCCATAAGTCATAAGCCAGCACCATTGGCAGTCGGCTACACGATGCAGGACTACATGCCCACAGACCTTAACACCACATCAACATCACCAAGGACTGCAATGGTGCTGACTGTCATGGAGGGCCGCTTTTGTCTTGGTGGAGACGACCAATAAATCTATGTGTGGAGGCACTGGAGTCAAGATGGATGGTTTGTTGTCACACGTCCAGAAGGCCTGGGGTCCCTCCACCTCCACCCCTACCGCACCATCTGCAGGAACTGTGTGTAAATATTCAAGCTGCATGAGATGGATTATCACAGGACACCATTAGATGGACCTCTACAGCTCCATAAACAACATGGCGGCCCGATGCCATATTGGGAGACAGACTTCTGTATGTGTAGCTCAATAAATATTGATCATATCAGTCTAAATTTATCATCAGTTATTGATCCTGGTCACCTTTATCTTCCTTCCCCATAGCTCTCCAGCTATTATTTTGAAGTTATTATTTATCATTTTCCATTTCTATAGGAGGAACAAGGGATGAATAAATGACACATAGAGGAGTGTGGATCAGTAGGACTGTAGATTCGAGTTTGGGGAGCTGCCCTGAGTAAGTAGTTTGGTGTCTGTAGATTAAAGGAGACAGTAGGGTTTGAGTGGGGCTGAAAACGAATTGGATCCTAGGGTGGGAAAAGAGGAATGAAAAAAAAGACGAGTTCAGGTTGAACCAACGATGATATCGGGCTGCCCTGAGATGATGTATCAGAGATGGTGGCTCTCAGATCAGGCAGAAGTACAGTAGAGGGGTGTACACGTTTCCATCCTATTCATTCCTAATGGGAAAAATTCCCAGTCAGACCTAGTTGTCAATATCCCGAAACTGGTACCAAGGATCTGTACCAAGAAGAATATGCTGCCGATAAATTGGATAACAGTAGCGGTGCACAGTATAGCATGGTAGTTATGGAGGTGCTCCTCTGCATGCCACTAAAGGGCATAGTGGAAGGTGGAAATATTAAAACCTGGCAAAAGCCACCAAATCCGAATGTCAAAACCCAAAACACCCAATTACAGAGCAGCAGTCAGTGTTTAAAAAGTCCCAGACAAACAATATCTAAAAGTGAAGCAGCCCATAAAATCCAGTAACAGCTGCAGTCTCTTCTCTTCCTCCACATCCAGAATGCTTATACTTTAATACAAGTCATATTTAAATCAGATACATTTTATTATAATGACTAAATAAATAAAGTAATTAAGCCCTAAAGACGATGTCATACAGTATTTACATCTTACTGGTGACCACAGATGGCCCCACTAAGTCAGCCATCATCTCCTGGGCACAACAGGGTCTTATCTTCACAACAGCAGCCTTCAGCACGAGCACTCCAAACATCTCGCCCCTGGAAAAGTACAAAATACAAAAACATGAGCCTTACAAGCAACAGCCTTCAAGGCCTGGCAAGCGGTCCCACACCACAAAAACAACATAGAGGAAACTCGGATGTCCTCAGCCTTAATATGAACAAGCCAAAAGTAAGGATGGGCTCCCCAGATTACAGGAAGAAGCCTTGGGAGGGCTCGAGCCCGTCCTGTTTAGGGGTCAAGAACCTTTTTAGTAAACAAAAACTTATATTGAATGTTAAAGGAAATTTTATTCCAAAGAGAGAGAATTCCGTTCCAGCGAAACCCGATTGCAGTCATCAACGAGCAGCTACACCCAGAAGGAGGTGTGGGAGTGCGGTGCTGTTGGGAAGGAAGATAAAGGTGACCAGGATCAATAACTGATGATCAATTTAGACTGATATGATCAATATTTATTGAGCTACACATACAGAAGTCTGTCTCTCAGTATGGCATCGGGCTGCCGTGTTTGCTAACCCAACACGCCAGACGTCTCGGTATGGAGCTGTAGAGGTTCCTAATGGTGTCCTGTGATAATCCATCCCATGCAGCTTGAACATCCTCACACAGTTCCTGCAGATGGTGCAGTAGGGGTGGAGGTGGAGTGACACCAGGCCTTCTGCACGTGTGGTGCATGACAACCAACTGTTCATCTTGGTGCTGACCACGGTGCCTCCACACACGGATTCGTTGGGCGTCTTCACCAAGACTAAAGCGGGACTCGTCACTGAAGATGACCCGCTGCCATTCTGAGTCACTCCATGACAGTCTGGTACGACACCACTGCAGTCTTTGGTGACGGTGACGTGGTGTTAAGGCCAGTCGCTGTAACGGTCTGCGTGCATGTAGTCCTGCATGGTGCAGCCATCTCCCAATGGTGCTTGCAATACCAGGGTGACTCAAGGAGGGCGACAGTGCTCGGTGAATATCCGCAATCATGGCTATGGGGTCAGTCAGGTACGGTGATAAGCCCTTGTCCTTGCTTACGTGAAACTGGAATCATTCATCATTCATGTCTCACAATGCCAAACCTACCCACCGAGTTTCCTTCCTGTAGTAATATTTGAACTCTGTGTTGAGGTTAAACTCTGACACCACTATGTGACTGAATTCGTTAGGCCTCCTTGAACATTTCTGAAGAAAGGGAGGTGTCCCCAAACTTTTGAAGGACAGCGTACCTTAACACCGCTCCTTGTGAGGATCAGCAGCAATATGCAATGAGTTCAATGCAAACAACGGGCTTCCCGACAGCAGACTGTGGCTGTGTGCGGTTTATTATTAGACCGTGCCGTAAGACAAAGCAGCCGTCTAATGCACCTTCTGCAGTGCATAATCCGTCGCCCTCTTCTCCTGCCTCCCCGTGCCGCGGGGGCTATAAACACGCCGGAATCCTTAAGCAAGCAGCAGAGGCAGATGAACCGAAACACGGCGCTGTTAGAAGAGCGCACTCCCTGACCCTTAGCCGCATCGCCCGCTGCTTGACCAAACAGTACCGAGGGCGGTTTCATCAAAATGTCAGCCGCTGACTGCCGCAGAACGGAAAGCAGAGCCACTGTCTCTCTCGCTCAGCGGATGTTTGACATGGCTTTCGCTTGCCGCCTCCGTTTATATGAGTTTGTCACGCATACTTTAGTCGCCCGTCGGAAGGGCCTTATTGACGCAGCCTTGTAACTAACTGTATGTTTTCTGTCTCACTTCTTTCTCACAGCCGGCCACTGTGACTCGCCCGATCCCATTACTAACGGCCACATCAGCGGCGACGGCTCCAGCTACAGAGACACGGTGGTGTATCAGTGCAACCTGGGATTTCGCCTCATTGGTACCTCGGTGCGCATCTGTCAGCAGGACCACAGGTGGTCGGGGCAAGCACCTGTCTGTGTTCGTAAGTGTCTGCTAGGTTTAAAAATAACTCCTGGTTTCTCTTCCTTTCTTGAAATTTCGGGGCTTTAGCCGAACTGTGTGAGAGCCCGGCAGGACGGATCTGATTCCTGGGCTCTACCTCGCTTTCGGCTCATAGTGGGAATGATTTGGGACTGGGGTTTGGGCCTAATGCACATCATTTGACTTAACTTCGGAAAGCCCAGGAGATGTGGATGGGCTTCCAGGTGTTGCAATTGGCTATGGAGGTCTATTAAACTGCGGAAGTTGAGGAATTAGCTACCAGGAATCTATTAGCTCTAGTTGACCATAAAGAACCCTGGTTCCTGAATTGTTCAGGCTTCCTAGAACCTTGCTGCTGTTCAGGGAACCAGCCTGTGTTTGTACCAGCTTTTAATGGAACCAAAGGGCAAGTCATTAACACTGGGAGCTGCACAACAGTAGAAAACAGTAGATGGCGAAGCGTGTGGATTACCTGGGAGCCTTTGTGCTCTTATTCCAGGTTTTATCCAGAAGGCAAACACGGACCAACTACTGCAGATAAGAAGACGTAGAAGAGGTTCTCCAGTAGACCACTGGGTGTCACCATTGTTGTCTTCTCCTTCCTCAACAACTGACACACCCACAGATGTCATCATGGTTCACGTTGAAGAACCTACTATTCCTCGGTTCCAGTGGGGAGCACAGTGTTCAGATTCCGAACCTGTTGGTGGAAATGCCAAGGGTTTCAATTTACTGGTGGAAAAGTGCTAGGAGAGTGCACCTTTGGCTGTGATCCCACTGGATGGTCAAAGAACTCTTAGTTCCTATCTCACTGTCAGTGCCAAGCAGGGTCTGCACTACAGGATAGGTGGGTAGTAGGGGTCCGATAACTCTTCACCCCCTCCCGGACTAAGTAAAGGTCAAGGGTTAGGGGGTCTTATAGTGGCACTTCATTTGAAACTGTTCCATAATGACAGTTCAGCACATATACCCAGCCATCACCATGTCTTCGGGTGTCAAATGACACATGTAAAGACACACTCACAGTGACAATCATGCCTGCTCGGTCAAACGTGTGGCTCATTCAAGACGTCACAGCATTAAACCACAAGTCACACTGAGTGTCCCAGTACGCAAAATGGAATGGGAGGGAACTGAATATATTAGAGAGGTGGTAAGGGTGGAAGGCGGGGGGGGAGATGAGGAGATGGCCTATCACTGATGAAGGATTAGGATTTTTCCACTATTGCAACCCGCATTTGTCGCCACTACGACTAGATCAGCGTAATTAGATACTCAACTGATGTTACTTTGACCGATTTCAAAACGTAGTTTTGACCAGAGGAGTATGGGAGGACCCCTGTGTGAGTCTGATGTGTGAGTGTATGACCGAGTATGACAGAAATGTCAACAAAGAAAAAAACAAAAGCACAGATGCTTATTTAGTTCAACAACACGGATGAAGAATCTCAGTAAAACCATCCCTTCTAGTCTGCACTGTTGGTTTGGAACCACATGACTCCTCACTGCGTGCTCGGATGTCTCATTATCCTGTCTTCCTTCACAGCCATCACCTGCGGGCATCCTGGAAATCCAGCCAACGGACGGACGAACGGCAGCGAATTCAACCTGAATGACGTGGTGAACTTCACCTGCAACACGGGCTACGTCCTGCACGGCACGTCCCGGGCCCAGTGCCGCATGAACGGCCAGTGGAGCAACCCTCTGCCTGTTTGCAAGGGTAAGAAGCTTCTGCACTCACAACTTCTTCCAAACCCTGGAGCATTTTTGGGAAACTCCAAACAGACACAAGCTGGAACATCATCTCATTAACCACGGTAACTTCTAAGGAGGCTGTTTGACAGACGCAGCGCATGTGCTGGGTGTTAACCGGGTCAATGTGACGCCTGCGATCAGATCCAAACTGCAGTCGAATGACAATAAGCATCCTTGGGTAATTTCCGCGATTGGAAACATGTTGGTTGGAAATTCCAGCAGACGGTCTGGGATGAGGCTAATCACAGGCATCTTGACTCACCAGTTAATCACAGCAGAAAGGTGCTTAAGAAATTAAAGATGGCTGTCTGTTGTATTTACGGCATGACAACGAACGGGGACATGTCTGTGTACCTGGTGTGGGGAGATATGCCTCGCTGTGCGTTACAGCCCTGTGGAACCAATGCAGTGTACCCAGGTTCCCTTCACAACAGGTGTAGGACAGAGCATCAACCAGGAATCACTAAACTGAAACCTAGCCCGTAGGTATGTTCTGTGAAGTGCGTCTTACTTGCTAGATGAAAGAGGCAGGTTTGCATTTGGCACCAAGTGCGACTCTTTGGCACTGGCGCGCAGATGCTCCACCCAGCGCCGCACACCCTGTTCCTGGATTCAGTCCAGAGAAACGTGTGAATTTGAATGAAGTGACTCCATTTGTCATCGTCAATCCCATCCAAACTCCACTCTCTTTGGAACTCTTTGTTATGCTGAGAGTCAGATTGAGTGCTGAGAGAGTCACGGTGCCTATTACAGCCCAAATATTCCACTCTTGTGTTTGGGATATTCTCATTTTGCTCTCCTAGAATTACATATTTGGTCTCATATAATATTAAGACTTTATATTTACACTCATCACCAGAAGAATAGCTGCACCAAGAAGGAAGTGTGGGGTTGCACTGTGTTAGGGAAAGTTATTGGCTAGGGGCAGATAGTGATTATCACGTTGGACCACATGGGGGCGCCAATCACTGGGGTCTTATAAACTGTGGGCGGCTGGAGCAACGGCGGGAAACATTGGGGCTTTGAAGATTGAGCTTGGGACTCTTCCAGAGAGAGGTTGGCTCTCTCCTGGGGTCTTGCACTGTCTCTTCTCTTCTTTCCGTGGACATCCTTCCCATCAACCTATAAAACCTGAACGCTACCATGAACACAGCTTGAGCTGGCCGACCACGTACTCATGGACTGAGCTGCGCCCCCCCTTAAGGTGATTAGAGGATTTGAACTTTAGGTGAGTTGGTCTCTCATGGGGTCCAACCAGGCACACACCTCTACGTAGGACAAATTGCAACACGTAAGGGCAGTGTGTCTTCGTTACAGTCAGGGGCGGGATATCCTAATTAAACCCTAAACTGTTTTTGTGCGCTGACCCCGTGCACCATTGGTCCCTGGGCTTGTAGCACAGTGCTGTTGGGAAGGAACATAAAGGTTACCAGGAACAATAAATGATGATACATTTAGACTGATATGGGCGACACTTATTAAGCTATTTGTCATGCGTCGGTTCTTTCTCGCTGTGGTTCGTCTCCCAGATCTTTGGTCAATGGTGCGTACCTTCGTCTATCGACTGCTGCCGTTCTATGGTAGTATCCATACGGCCGGTATGGCACACAATGCATCAATAGGAACGTCCCACTTTCTGGATACCCATAATGCAGTCCCTCTCAAATTCTCCCAAGTGCTAAAATTGCTTTCGGACTCTTCTCTTCAGTTTACTTTGCTAGCAAAGGATCAAAGGATGCTACCATGACCGCACGAGTCGGAATGGAAATGGTACAGCGATAAGGCATATCTTCTCTTACATCACATGTGTGCCCGAGCATGAAACTTGAACCATTGGCATGTCTCAGGATGTCAAATTTACCCACCAAGTTTCATTCCTGTAGGTGGTTTCCTTCTGAGTGCAGCTTGTTTTTTTTAATTAATCCAATAGGAAATAAGCTTATCTGAAAATAAATAAGTCACCTGTGAGTGAAACCTAATGTACCCAGTAACAGCTGTGACTGGATTTGGCATGGACTGGACGAGTTTCCCAATGTAGGCCCCATCAATGTTCAGACACTCTGTCACCAAAGAACTGATCAGCTGGTCCAGATTTGGTGGATGCCTTCCCTGGCATTCCACTGGTCGTTCCAGGTAGGTCCCACAGATGTTAAAGAGGACTTGTGGGCCAGTCCAGATGTGTGAATGCTCCTGAAGGGTCATCATGCCTATCCGTCTTGTTTGCAGCCCTGTGAACGCCAGAACTGCCAGCTTGGAATACAAGGATAGGGATATTGTGTGCCTCGGTAAGGTGATGAGGAGCACAAGGCCAAACCTGGTGGTTCCAACAGCTCATTGTAGACACTGTGGTCCAACCGTACTGTCACCTCAACCATAGAACCCAGTTCTACATAATTAGAACACCCTCAGAACATCACAGAGGAGACTCAGTTTGTGTCTGGGGAGCCGAGTTTGCCTTTTAACCGGGATGGATGAGGATGTGACATATAAATATTCATCTGTCAACAACAATGAGGAGTGTATTACTTCTTAGTTCTCCCGTAGCTTTACAATGCTGCTCAGGACACCAATTATGTGGCACTGTGAAAGATGCAGATGTCAGATCTACCAGAAAAAAGCTGCACCACTGACTCCCAGTCCTTTTTCGCTCTTCACTCGTTTGGCCACTCCCAGCAGGCTTTTATTTTTTAAAGGGTCCCTGGGAGCACGCAATCTCACTTCTGCAAAAACATGGTCAGCGCTGCGTAGCCCATGAGAATTGACTAGGTGTCAACATGCAGTATGTAAGATGGACATGTTCCCTCCTGGCTGTGGAGGACAGCGGGGCTAAAAGCTGATGACCTTCAACACCACAATGTGAGCATAAGTGGCGATAACTGGGTGTTCTATTCTGCTCTTTTCACCCCGAATGGATGGATTAACCCTTTAGGAATTATGATTACTTATTATTTATTATTCTAATGTTGTCCTGTTTTTATTTTCAAGGGTGGCGAACCGTGACTGCTAGAGCTAGGCCTTCGTTTTGTGCTACAAGTGTGAAAAAATGGAAAACGTAATAAAGATAATGTTCATTTTTGATATCCCCTTATGGGATTTTAGTAGCACGCTCATCATCCAAATTCGGAATCGGAATCAACTGACAGGAATGAAACTTAATGTGGAATTTAATTTTCGGCCGCGCATGTGATGTAAGCAAGGATCGTCTTTATCACTGTACCTGACTGACTATATAAGGTCTGACTTATGCTGTTGTGTTGGTATCGTCATTTGCAAGTGAAGTATGCCTCAGGGAAGAGCTGGAAAGCCATTCTGGCCATTCTGGGAAGCAGGGCATACCAACCATGCGGATGCTACTATAGCACGCTGTGGGATGCAGTGGATAGAAGAAGGCACGCACCAGTGACATGAAGGATCTGGGAGATCTACACGAACCACAGAGAGGGAGAACTGACAAATTGTCTGAGCTGTGCAGAGTGACCCGACCTCCACGATTGTGGACATTCAGCAGGCTCTAATGTCCTCCATAAGTCTCCATAATGCCCTCTGTTAGTGCCCGCTTTTGTCTTGGTGGAGACATTTAATGAATCCGTGAGATGAACGGTTAGTAGTCACACATCACAGGTCCAGAAGACCTGGTGTCACTCCACCTCCACCCCTACAGCACAGTCTGCAGGGACTGTGTGAGGATATTCAAGCTGCATGGGATGGATTATCACAGGACACCATTAGGAACCTCTACAGCTCCATACCGAGACGTCTGGCGTGTTGGGTTAGCAAACATGGCGGCCCAACACCATACCGAGAGACAGACTTCTGTATGTGTAGCTCAATAAATATTGATCATATCAGTCTAAATGTATCATCAGTTATTGATCCTGGTCACCTTTATCTTCCTTCCCAACAGCACCACACTCCCACACCTCCTTCTGGGTGCAGCTATACCTTGGACAATGAGTGTGTATTAAGCCGCCATACTACTACTTGGCACCACCCAGACTTGGCTTGACACTACTGGGCCTTTTGGTTTTCCAGTAGGGTGGTGCTGGTACTATTATTGATTGCCCCTCTGTTGGAGTACCAAGTGAATTCAGCTGATACCAAAACACTACAGACCGCTAATCACCCTTAACCCATCCGCTATGGCCAGCTGTCAGATAGCATACCCTCTTGTGTTGCCTCTTGAGCAACCAGAACCAGAATCTTGTGGTCAGTTTTTCCCCAAACCAAGAAACCTATCAGATCTGCCTGCATTCTGAACACAGCACACTGCCTCACACTCCCAGTCTCTAATTTCTAATCTCTATTATACAGTACCAGGTGTCCGTTTATACACTTTTAGTGTCCCCACCCCTCCATTCTCCTTTCCAAAGGGCCTTAATTGGTCACCAGGACCCTGGCAGCTGTCAGGCAGTTGCAATCTGTTTTGTTTCACTTGGGCAAGGCTTCAGTCCTCTGCTTGTGTCTTTTCTCCTGGTGAAAGGACACTGACTGAGGACTGGATTGAGCCAACTTGGCATGGCAGGAACAGCAACTTCGTAGTCGCCTCGATTTATTATCAAGACAAGTTAGAAGTACACATGATTTCAAGTCTGGGGGGTATTATGTAGGGGTCGGGAGTGATGAAGCTAGTGAAGAAGGTTCCGTCCTGTGGCAACCTTATTGCTAACTTATGTTGGTTTAGTTAGCGTGTTAAAACTAACCCCACCATGAAGAGGCTGTTTTCTAGCATGGCTAGCTCTCACTATGAGAAGTTTGGAGAAGTACTTGCCGTTTGGCCATGCATTTGCGCCGACGACCTACTGCTGGTAATCATGGATTTGGCCACACAGACTTTGATGGTACGGAGTTCCTGCACTGCCCCTAGCGTATTTGTGTGCACTGCACCTTTCCGAGCATGTGCACAACCAGAGTACCAAATGGATGGAGGATACAGAAGGCAGCCGTCATGCGTATGTGGACATATTCAACAGCAAGTCCATTTCTAGCCTTACAGCCACGTTATAAAGAAATTGAAATGCATGTTCATGTAGATTCATGTCAGTGTTCATGCAAAGCTTATGAGTCTGCAGCTTTGGTTGTTCATGAGTCATCGGTGACTGAGGCATACCTAATAGCATGTAACATCTTAATGAGCACCAAGCTGGGATTGGATTGGGCATGGACTGAACAAGTTTCTGGATGTAGCCACATCAATGCTCAGACACTCTTACATCAAAGAACTGGCCAGTTGGTCCAGATTTGATGGATGCCTTCTGTGGCACAATTCCGAGGAGAATTCCCTGTAGACTGGGATTTTATCCACTGCTGGTAGACCTGTATGACCATACGCTTCCAAACACCTGCAGATTCAGCTACTTCCTATACACTATGGTCTTTGGCCACGCCCACATGCAGTCACTCCTTTTAGCCATCATTAACATCTGCTCTGGAGCCATTTTGTCCATCCTTCGTGCCACTTCACATGTTCATGTTGTTACTCCCTCTGTACCCCTAGTCCCACCTTCAGGGGGATGGTAAATGTAGGTGTCTCGTAGCCCTATGAATACTGCCCTACCGTACAGTGCCACACAGCTTCTGGGTGAATCTGTATGAATGTCTATCAAGCAGCTGTCAAATTTCCTTGATGATTTTGCTGTGGGCATATGAGATGGTGACCACAAGTGTGCAACATTTCACCATGTGGTATTACCAGAAAGCCGAGACCTTTTCTCAAAATATGGCGTAAAGGTGCCATAGAATGCCTTTCATCAGCATCTTTAATTTTTCCCTGATGTCTACATATGTTGGGGTGGAAAACTGGCAGATGCTGTTTTACACGCCCATTTACACCCTATGATTTCACCCTATGAACGAAACAAGCTGTTTTCCCTCTTTTGGTGAGCTCATGAATAATTAGATCATCTAATTTGCTGGTTTACCGTGAGACCATGTCGCAATAGACACTCACAGGGAAATAAAATGAACCAGGACATCAACACACGGTAGATTAAAGTTATCCCTCACTGTGAAACTCTCAGTTTAAGATGATCTGCTTCCACCGGCAAACACGGATACAATCTCACAGCATGGTTGCTACCTACCGGCTGCTGTTAGGGTTGTGATCTAATAAAGATGGAGCTGCTCCTCTCCTCAGTCTATTCAGGGTCAAGCGCTGAGCCGAGCTGCTCCATATTGTTCACGAGTTTGAGAAACTGTCCGGAGTGAAATGTGCGGATGTAAAGTTGTCCGGGATCCTGTTATAGAGGCGAGAGCTGAAGTTGTGCTTCCTCTTTACCAGCTTGTATTGGGAATTATCCGTTCCACCTTAAATGGTGTTACAGCTATATCCTGGTGCCTGTACACGCTGTAGGATTTAAGGTGGAAAGGAACATTGGAATAAGGATCTGGTGAACAGGAAGCAGCTTCAGCCTCGTCCAAAGATGAATATCAGCCATGTGCAGCTGACAGTTGGCCTTTAGCCTGAGCTGTACATTTAGGGGCTGTCATTTTGGGTGGAGTCAAGGTTGTTGCATATCAGTTTAGGATTCCGGAATCGACCCGTGTTACCGTCCTCGTTTGGAAATGCGGAATTTGTATTTTGAAGGAGGAGCAACAGTGTTTGGGTTTACCGTAGGTCAGTTCTATGTACCCAACTCTCCTTATTCTACTATCACAGTACAGTAAATACAGTGCTGCATTCACTGGTCCCTTAAAAATGGTGTTGCAGGTCACAGTTTGACTCCTCGTTCTGTCATAAGCCAGTCCTCAATGTCTCCTAGCTCACAACTGACCACAGTGCTAACCTCCAAACAACTCCAGGGCATTTTCTTCTTTCCTACTGACGTGTATCTAAGGGGAGAGAGAGAGAGAGAGAAAGAGAGAGAGAGAGAGACCAAGTCCAGTCTCTGGAAGGCTTGTGCCACTCTCTCTGCCGTGGATACGGTCTGCCCACTGCTCTGCCCCCAGTGTGTGTTCACAAGAGTGTGGGCGTTTCAAATGCGGAGGTTGAATTCCTCTGTGTCCAATTCTAATTCTGTCCCTTCAATCTCTGACCGAACTCAGACTTCCTTCCTGTTTTACCGTGCGCAACTAACCTCAAAATGAGTCACCTGTGACTGAAACGTGCCTAGTCGTATGAAACTACTAGCAGTATAACCAACAGTGATTGGATTTGGCATGGACTGGACAAGTCTCTGGATGTGGCCACATCAATGTTCAGACACTCTTACATCAACGAATTGGTCAGTTGGTCCTGATTTGGTGGATGCCTTCCCTGGCACAATTCCGAGGAGGATTCCCTGTAGACTGGGATTTTAGCCACTGCTGGTAGACCAGTATGACCGTACGCTCCCATACACCTGCAGATTCAGCCACTTCCTTCACACTATGGTCTTTGGCCACGCCCACATGCAGTCCCTCCTTGTAGCCAATCATTAACATCTGCTCTGGAGCGTTTTCCACACATGGAACGAGACATTCCCTGTACTGTAGGACCTCTTCCCAATCTATGGATCCTGTGCAGTGCCACCTGCAGGAGCCTGAAGTTACTACCACATAACTTTTTTGTCTGATGGGCTTTGTTTAAAACCAATCCAACCAAGCAGGAGTGGGCATTTGTGGAAAAGGAGGTCCAGCCTGAAAGAGTGCTGATAAGAGCAGGGGGTGGGGTGAAGGGGAGGGGAGGGGTTGTACTTAGGCATACAAGACTCAGTTGGCACACATGAGCTGACCACTTCACGTGATTTAGAAGAAGCGTGTGCAGCCAGATGTGTGCCGTCTGATAGGGATAGAGATTACATCCGGGGAGATAATTGGACGAGAGTTTAAAAAAAAGAAGCTAAACAGAAAGAAAGTGTTCTCCTCCGTGGGGCCTTACTTCTGCTATGTTTTGCAGTTGTCAGCAAAATTGCTCGCAGGGCCAGCTGTGCGTGTTTAACTTTTAGTTAGTTCTGACAGTCTGGCCAGCTGTACATGCTTTACTTTAGTCAGTTCTGACACTGCGTGGATAGCGCTTGTGTTTATATGCCTTTAAGCCTTTCTGCTCCCAGGGTCCCGCTGGCCTCCGTGGTTTTCCACGCTAAAGCGTTATATAAAATCAAATAAATAAAATAACACACAGGAACTGAGAACACGTACCAGTATCAAAGGCAGAGACGGCATGGCGAGTGTTGCTGTATCAACTGAAACGTGTTTCTGGAAGGTTTGTCGAGGTAAGCAAGAAGCTCATGGTTAGAAGCCAAAGTAGGCTGGAGGTTAGAGGACCAACCTTGTGATCGGAGGGTCGCCGGTTCAATTCCCTGATGCGAGGCAACTAACCCCCAACCTCTCCATGGGTGTCAAGGATAAGGGCAGTGTGGCCATCCCATGCAGCTTGAATATTCACAGTGAGAAATGCAGGTTTGATTATGCGGGGGTTTGTGGGTGGATGCTGGTGTGGTTCCCCCAGGGTGCTCCGGCAATCCCAGGACTTGCTGGTCAAGTGATACTACAACTAAAAGCATCTGTATGTGTGTGTGTGTGTGTGTGTGTGTGTGTGTGTGTGTGTGTGTCTCTGTATCTGTGTGTGTGTGTGTATGTGTGTGTGTGTGTGTCTGTGTGTGTATGTGTGTGTGTGAGTGTGTCTGTCTGTGTGTGTGTGTGTGTCTGTGTGTGTGTGTGTGTGTGTGTGTGTGTGTCTGTGTGTGTGTGTGTGTGTCTGTGTGTGTGTGTGTGTGTCTGTGTGTGTGTGTGTGTCTGTGTGTGTGTGTGTGTGTGTGTGTGTGTGTGTGTGTGTGTGTGTGTGTGTGTCTGTGTGTGTGTCTGTGTGTGTGTCTGTGTGTGTATGTCTGTGTGTGTGTGTGTGTGTGTGTATATGTGTGTGTCTGTGTGTCTTTATGTCTGCAAGGAACTAGAGGCTTGTCCAGTGTTTTTCTGCCTTCTGCTGAGAGAGAGCTGGATTAGGCTCCAGCACCACCTGCTACCCTGATTAATGAATGAATGAATGAACGAATGAACTAATGTTTTCTTCCTTTTACCCAATGAACTTATTTACCTACTTAACCACTTTCACTGGAACTGAAATAAATGACCTCCATGCCTGTAACTGTGTTTGCTGAAGAAGCTCTGATCTGTGTTGCGAGCAGGTGAGTGATACAGAGAGAAGTCACAGATGGAGTGAATCACTTTCCGATGCTCATCTTCCCCCAAAAAAACCCAACAAGTCAAGAATGGGGTTGATTGAGATTGCTCTGGAGCTTGTTCCTGCTGTTTGGTGTCTTCTGCCGTCTCTCATCCACACATTAAACATCTCCTTTGTTTGTGCACCCCCCACCCCCCTCTTTTCTCTTCACCCTGTAGTGGTAAACTGCACCGATCCAGGCTTCGTGGAGAACGCCGTTCGTCATTCTCCGCAGCGCTATCCCGAGAGCTTCAGCTACACACACAGCGTGATGTATCACTGCAAGAGAGGCTTCTATCTGCTCGGCTCGTCTGTGCTCACCTGTCAGTCAAACAGCTTGTGGGACAGATCGCTTCCTAAGTGCCTTTGTGAGTAACATCTCCGCCTCCGTCTCCCCTCCGCCCTTCTCTCTCTCCTCTGGGTGGATGCAGGCACCGAAACGGAGCACAGATCAGGACAGATGGGAAATTACTTGACTTTATGTGACAGAGTGAAGGTTGTGTTTTAAATGCTGCCATGGTAATTGTGAAATCTGAGTCGGGATTGGGTTTGTGTGGCCGACAACGAAGCAACTTGCAAGGGATCGGTCTTGGCAGTAGCTTAAAAGCAAGTTAGATGGAGGAGGAATAATAATAATAATAATAATAATAATAATAAAAGTAACATCGATAATAAGTAGGGAAGGTACAAAGCAAAATTCCAAAAATATGGAATATGTTTAATTATAGAAGTGCAGTGTTTATATGCTTATCTAATGGACCTATCACAGTATTTAAAAGTTTGTAAGGGTTTTCAATATTATAAAACCAATTTAATTAATTAATTAAAGTAAAAGACAAGACAAGCTAATCCTTTATTGATCCCACAGTGGGGAAATTTACAATGTTACAGCAGCACAGAGGAAAGAACTGAAGTGTCAGGAAATATACAAATAATAAATAATATATATACAAAAAATTACAGAAAATATAATTAATAGAAATAGATTCCTGAGTTTTATTGCACATAGTAGAAATAGAAATGGAATATTGAGGTTTTATTGCACATAGTAGAAATGGACTATTGTAGAAATAGACTGCTGTAGAAATAGACTGCTGTAGAAATAGACTACTGTAGAAATAGACTGCTGTAGAAATAGACTGCTGTAGAAATAGACTACTGTGGACATAAAAATGTCTGTTGTTGTCAGGAAAAAGACTCCGGAGCGACGTTTGCAGAGTTTTAAAAACAAAGCAGATTTATTATAAACACACAGGCTAAGCAACAATGACAAACCAGACCAGGAGTAGGAAGAAAAAGCGGTTTTCAGGCACATAGCCACAGGTGGACATTGTAGAAATAGACTGCTGAAGGCAGACCAAGTAGAATAGAAGTGAAAAGCTTAAGAGAGGTAAATAAACTGCGAGCAGAGTTCAGAGACCAGATAATAGACAGATAGATAGATGTGGATAAAGATACTGTTATTGTCCCAGAGGGAAAAATTCTCCGGAGCCAGTTTGCAGAGTATAAAAAACAACTATACATTTATTATAAACACAGAGGCAAGATAGATTTGTACAAATAGAGACCTATATAAAGTAGGAAGAAAGTATAAAGATACAGGCCTTAGTCGGACACAGTAAAGAAAGCAGTATAGAAGGCAACCAAGTTTAAAGAGAAAAGCTTAAGAGAGGTAGATTAAGCCGAGAAGATGGCTAGAGTCACCAGATAGACAGTGCAAATAACCGATAAAGGGGAGTAGCGAGAGGGGAAGTCACGAACCGAAAGAGAGTCAGAACCAGAATACCATACAAGAAAGAAGAACGCTCAGAATTGCTACAAGGTAGGCAAAGCTTCGCGAAGAGCATCTGGAAACCCGGACTATAAATACAAACAGATTCGGGTCAGCTGACTAAAACTCAGGTGATCGCGAACGAATTGGCACGTCCGCGCACGAGCACATGGAGCTGACGTCATCAAGCGATGTCCTCTGGGAAGTGGAGTTCGGGAGAGCGGGAGGAGCAGGAAAGCCCGGAAGCATGACAGATGTGCTTGTGTTATACAACTTTACAGATTCTATATAATCAATTTGACTCAAAAAGCCGTAAACGTGTATAAGGAGGCAGATATGTGTAAAAATGTGATGCCGGTTTGACGAACCAGACATTGGCAGAGGTCAAATATAATAAGAGGTTAATGCGCTGACGTGAGTGAGTCAAACCAGAGCAACCAAAATAGACATGAGCAAAACAGGGTGTATATACAGATACAGGCAAAGGGGCAAAACCAAGACACACTGATCAAACAGGGACACAAGCCTTGGACATGACCCTGGGTGTCCAAGTAGCACCAGTGGGTGTAATCAAATTGTAATGTTAAGTATGGTCTTAGACATCAGGCAGCATATTCATGACTTCTTCATGTAATAACTATAACGGTCTGAGAGGGAGCTTTCAGAGGCGGACGTCTGGTTCCATTCACCTCCACTGTGAACAGCTCTGATTCGGCAAGTTTCTCAACCAGAGCTGAGTCTGTTTAACCATACCATTCAGCATGAATGAAAACAAGTCAGTGGAGTTTCCTCCTAAAGTTATGATCAAATTAGTATATGAATTAGTCATATTACAAGTGGAGCTCAAAGGGCAGCTTGCTAAAAGACGCACCAGCAGCCTATCGGCACTTTGCGCTGGTGAGGGCCAGTTTAGCAGGTCGTCTACTTCCAACTTCCATGCAAATGAGCACAGGTGCGACTGCATCATTACCATACGAGCAGCGCAGTGTAGACTCCTGTTTTGTCCAGGTAGGAGGATAAACAGGCCTGCTTGGTTCCGGGCTCAGACTGAGACTCATTAGGCTGAGATAATGACTCGCTTTCTCGTGACTGTAAGTGCGAATAATGATCGGAGTCGAAATTACCGTTTTACTTGTTGTGAAAGTGTGTGATTGTTTCAGCACTGAGGAAACGGGTATGATAAGTCATAATCAGTAAATTAGAGAAAACACGGTATTATTTTGACTTCCTGTGTGACAGGAAAGGCGGGCTCATTTTTGGCCTGGTTGTTTGGGATCTGTGGACAGGGCACTGGAGTTTTTGGCACTTCGGCACATAGGAGGCGCATTACCAAAGCCTCTTACACTCTTACATCACCGATTTGCGTAGTGGGCCAGATTTGGTAGATGCCTTCCCTGGCACAATTCCGAGTAGAGCTCCCTGTAGACTGGGATTGTATCCACTGCTGGTAGACCCGTATGACCATACGCTTCCATACACCTGCAGACCCAGCTACTTCCTTCACACTTTGGTCTTTGGCCACGCCCACATGCAGTCACTCCTTTTAGCCAATCATTAACATCTGCTCTGGAGCCGTTTTCCACACATGGAACGAGACACTCCCTGCACTGTAGCAGCTCTTCCTGATGGATCCAATCACTCACACATACCCTGCAGGTATTTATAGCGCCATCTGCAGGAGCCTGAAGTTACTACCGCCTTAAACACACAAGGGGACTCATTTTCGGTCTGGTGAGCTTACAAACAAATGGCAGTTTAACACGAGCATTTTACCAAATTAGTTTATTTTATATCTGTGTCAGATTCATGGGAGGCATGGGATATATAGGCATTCACTAATTCATATTTAAAAACAGAAAATAAACACCGTAAAATGCATGAACCTATTTCTTTTCTCTCTGACCCCAAACACAGGTTTTTCAAAGGGGCTAAATAATGTACAGTCAGTAATCAGTCTTGGTGGATCTGAGCAGGAGGTTCATTATAATCATCTCCAGTATTTTGCATTTTTTGCTTTTTTTAAAAACTCCTATGAATGCATACGCTATGATGCAAAAGCACGCAAGAGCGGCATCGCCCCTTTGATCATACTATGGGCGCTAAACAGCCGTCACACCTACATAGCAACTGGCAACAGGCACATTATTGCACTAGTGCAAAAACGTTAGATAAGGCAGATCACCTGATAAAATATTAATGGGAAGGAAATATAATATTAACTAATTAGTGTATAATTAGTTAATAACTGCTCGTCACTGAGTTCTTTAAATTCTACCCATGTGAAACTATATTTTGTTAAATAGTTTATCTTATGAAAAGCCATACAGTACAAGCTAATGTATGTAATAGAATGTTATTAATCTTTTTGTGACAAATTAAATTGTTTACTATATTTTTTAATGTAATTATTTTTTAATTTTATTTATAGAAATTACCATACATATTATCAGATAAGTAAATAATGATAACAACAATATCAATAATCACAGTAGTAATCACAGAACATCCCCGAGTCAGTGGTGTTGGTGGTATTGGTGTTGGTGGTATTGGTGATATTGGTGGTATTGGTGGTGTTGGTGGTACTGGTGGTATTGGTGGTGTTGGTGGTATTGGTAGTTTTGGTGGTATTGGTGGTATTGGTAGTGTTGGTGGTGTTGGTGGTATTGATGGTGGTATTGGTAGTGTTGGTGGTGTTGGTGGTATTGGTGGTGTTGGTGGTATTGGTGATGGTGGTGGTATTGGTGGTATTGGTAGTGTTGGTGGTATTGATGGTGCTGGTGGTGTTGGTGGTATTGGTGGTATTGGTGGTACTGGTGGTATTGGTGGTACTGGTGGTGTTGGTGGTATTCTTGATGTTGGTGGTATTGGTGGTGTTGGTGGTACTGGTAGTGTTGGTGGTATTGATGGTGCTGGTGGTGTTGGTGGTATTGGTGGTACTGGTGGTATTGGTGGTACTGGTGGTGTTGGTGGTATTCTTGATGTTGGTGGTATTGGTGGTGTTGGTGGTCCTGGTGGTGTTGGTGGTATTGGTGGTGTTGGTGGTATTGGTGGTGTTGGTGGTACTGGTGGTGTTGGTGGTATTGGTGGTGTTGGTGGTATTGGTGATGCTGGTGGTATTTGTGGTGTTGGTGGTATTCTTGATGTTGGTGGTATTGGTAGTGTTGGTGGTATTGGTGGTGTTGGAGGTATTGGTAGTGTTGGTGGTATTGGTGTTGTTGGTGATATTGCTAGTGTTGGTGTTATTGATGAAAGGCTCACAGCATGTTCAGGATCCTGATGGCTTGTGGGTTTATTAGCCGGTTTGTTCTGGCCTGGTTGCTGTGGTACTTCCTGCCAGATGGCAGCAGGGTGAACAGGCATGTGCTGGGTAGCTACACTCCAACCAGATCTTTTGGATCTTTTGGATCTTTTGGATTTTCCTCAGGCAGCGGGACTGGTAGAGCACATTTTAACCAAAATTGGTTCCATATCTAATTTTAATATACTGATTCTTCACCACAGAAGATTCTGCTGTGCTTTTTCCAGTATACATAAAACAGTGTACCTTCATCTTAAACAGTATGTACAGACAGCAGCAGAACAGCAATAGAGAACTATAATCCTGCTAGGCATTTCCGATAAAATGGCCAGAGAGTGTAAATGGGCTTACCAAATAAACCCAAATCTCAGTATATACAGACTGGACTGTAGAAGAAATCTAACTGAGCTTCACTTTTAGCAACAGGAGCTGTGTAGATCCGCACTCCCCTGGTCACAATGCTGCAGCCAGTAGACACAGCTCAGTTAGATGTTTGGCGAAGTGTTCAGTGCAGTGATGTTACGCAGTCCGACCTTTAAACTTTTCTCTGAACTTTTCTATATGTCTCCTTCTCCCCCTCTCTTTTACTCATTCTCTTCCTTCTTCCACATCTCCTGCAGCCATATCCTGCGGTGATCCGGGCACGCCGCCCTTCGCCGTCCTGTCGGGCAGGAAGTTCACCAATGCGGCGCTGGTGCACTACTCCTGCAGCCAGGGTCGTACGCTGGTGGGCAATGGAACGCGCCAGTGCCAGGAGGACGGCCGCTGGAGTGGCTCCCCACCCTACTGCTCCGGTAGGTAAACTCACAAAGCAGAATTTCTCACAAAGCCAGAGAATTTAAAGGGGCCATTTCGCGGATAAACACATTCCCTCTTCTGTTTGCGTTCACACATCAGTCTATACACCGATCAGCTAAAACATTCAGACCACCTCCTTGTATCTACTTGTGTCCATGCTATCAGTTTCACTGACCATGCAGAAGCACTCTGGAGGTCTACAGGTACAGACTGTAGTCCATCTGTTTCTCTGTATACTGTATTACCCTGTTCTTCAATGGTCAGGACCCCCACAGGACCACCACAGGACCACCACAGAGCAGGTATGATGTGCGTGGTGGATCATTCTCAGCACTGTAGTGACACTGACATGCTAGTGGTGTGTTAGTGTGTGTGGCGTTAGTGTGAGAGGATCAGACACAGCAGTGCTGCTGGACACCAAACTATCCAGCCAACAGCATTCTGTGGGTCAGCGTCCTGTGGGTCAGTGTCCTGTGGGTCAGCGTCCTGTGGGGCAGCGTCCTGTGGGTCAGCGTCCTGTGGGTCAGTGTCCTGTGGGTCAGCGTCCTGTGGGTCAGCGTCCTGTGGGGCAGCGTCCTGTGGGGCAGCGTCCTGTGGGGCAGGTTCCTATGGGGCAGGGTCCTGTGGGGCAGCTGATTAAGGACTAGAGGACACCCAACACTGCACTGCACAGCAGCAGATGAGCTATCGTCTCTGACTGTCCATCTACAAGGTGGAGCAGCAAGGTAGGAGTGTCTAATAGAGTGGACAGTGAGTGGACCCAGTGTCTAAACACTCCAGCAGCACTGCTGTGTCTGATCCACTCACACCAGCACCACACACACTAACACACCACCACCACGTCAGTGTCACTGCAGTGCTGAGAATGATCCACCACCCACATTATACCTGCTCTGTGGTGGTCCTGTGGGGGTCCTGACCAGAAACAAGAACAGGGTAATACAGTACACAGAAAAACAGATGGACTACAGTCTGTACCTGTACACCTACAGAGTGTCCTATATGGTCAGTGAAGCTGATAAGATGGACAGTGAATGTATATACAAGGAGGTGGTTTCATTGGCATGACTGATCGGCGAAGCAGCCTGGTTGTGATGTCACAACCATAAACCTGTGTACATCGTACTGTCCATTCAGTCTACAGCTTCGCCCAGCCCATTCATGTTGCAGTGATATAGGCTGTATTAGCCAAAACCGAAAGATGCATGATACAAAGCAACCAATCAGAACTGAGACCTTTTATGTAGATTAGTCTTAAAGGCACAGTAACAAGTATAACCTGTTTAAGCGAATATGGGGTCAAAAAATAGTCAAGCAAATATGAATTATGACTGGTTTGGTACAAACTCAACATAAAGTAATATTTTATGGATGCTTTAAGTCAAACTTTGCTGGACAGATCTATCTCACTGAGAATTCCTGCTTGGTGAAACACTCTTGATGATTGCTTGGGAATCTTGAGTTCAGTCCCAAATGTGTCACTCACATGGCTTTGAGTAGTGCAGCACCAGACTATAGAGCTATCGTGGAAACCTGAGCAGTCAGCAGTATGTCAGGTGTTGATGATCTACAGAGAAGGTGCTCAGCCCTGCTCAGGTGATCCACTCTAATGCAGATTGTAGGTTCAACCCAAATCTGTCACATCTCATCCAGTTCATCAGGCCCTTCCACAGCCTCTAAAACAGCCTCTGAATGTGAGAGCCAGGTGAGTAAGATGAAGGTTATAGCTAAACCGTGCTGTGGGCAAATCTCCAGCGGGCAGTTTGGGCATCCCCGGCCTACATGTGTTGAAACCGAGAAGCGTAAATTCTTCTTTAAGGTTGTGCTGCTGCATATGTATTCATAGTTTCAGTATGCATTCACGCTATTCAAATCAAACTCACCGGACAGAAAACCGATTCTCCACAAGGAGGATTTCCTTGGAATTGTGTGATGTGGCCTAATAAGCAGTATCCTACAAGAAAGTGTTACCAGGAAACCTTTGTTTTCAAGTTCAAGTTTCAGGTTTCAGGTTTATTTGTCATATGCACAACATGTCAGGACATTTATGTATTGAAATGCTTGTGGTGAGGCTCAGGTTAAAACTCTACAGCAGGACAACGTTATATACATACTAAACATTAAAATAAAGAGATATTAAAGTTATTAAATAAATACAAAATACACAAAATATACACAACATACAGAATGTACAGAGACTGGAGGGGTCAGTAGAAATTCTCTGACATGTACATTTATGAGACAGGTATAGTCTGAGAGAGAGTGGAGCTATAATGTAAATATGAATGTTCATGTCTATTCCTGTTGTATAAAGTGACTTAGTGATGTCCATAGCGGCGAGATATAAGAGTATTAATAATAAAGTGTCCGAGTGCAGTGGTGTTGGTGGTATTGGTGGTGTTGGTGGTATTGATGGTGTTGTTGGTGGTGTTGGTGGTGTTGGTGGTATTGATGGTGTTGGTGGTATTGATGTTGTTGGTGGTGTTGGTGGTATTGGTAGTGTTGGTGGTGGTGGTGTTGGTGGTATTGGTGATGTTGGTGGTGTTGATGGTTTTGGTGGTGTTGGTGGTATTGGTAGTGTTGGTGGTATTGGGTGGTGTTGATGGTTTTGGTGGTGGTGGTATTGGTGGTGTTGGCGATGTTGGCGGTGGTGTTGATGGTTTTGGTGGTATTGGTGGTGTTGGTGGTGTTGATGGTATTGGTAGTGTTGGTGGTGGTGGTGTTGGTGGTATTGATGGTTTTGGTGGTGTTGGTGGTATTGGTAGTGTTGGTGGTGTTGATGGTTTTGGTGGTGTTGGTGGTATTGGTAGTGTTGGTGGTGTTGGCGGTATTGGTGGTGTTGATGGTTTTGGTGGTATTGGTGGTGTTGGTGGTGTTGGCGGTGGTGTTGGTGGTGGTGTTGGTGGTATTGGTGGTGTTGGTGTTATTGATGGTTTTGGTGGTGTTAGTGGTATTGGTGAAAGGCTCACAGCTTGTTCAGGAACCTGATGGCTTGTGGGTAGAAACCTGCATACATTTCCTCATATTAGACTGGAGGTGGAGTGACAAAGTGAAACTCTGTATAGGGAAGTTATAAAAAAAAAGGAAAGGTGTCCCCAAACTTTTGCGACTCAGCACCTTTCCTAAAGCTCTCTTTGCTGAACTGTTTTCCAGGTGGTAGTCCAGGCTTTTGCGGAGACCCCGGCATCCCCCCTCATGGCTCCCGTCTGGGTGAAGAGTTCCGCGTGAGGAGCCTCCTGCGCTTCACCTGCGAGGCAGGATACATGCTGGTCGGCTCGTCGGAGCGCACCTGCCTGCAGAACGGCTCGTGGAGCGGCACCCAGCCCTTGTGCGAGGGTAAGGTGTCACGGGTTCCGGGCTGGGAGGGGTTGCATTCGCACATACATGCGCAAACACAGAGGGCTCATACACCAGCAGAGTACTCTCCACTGAATTCATTCAGAACTGGTAAATGCTGCGCCTTCCAGGAAAGAGCAGAGTGCAGAGTCAGGAGCGAGGTAAAATCCTTAGGACACGCAATCAGTTATTATGGGCTGTCTTTGTTCTTCAGTCAGATCTATAGCTGTCGTTCGCTATAAAGGATCTTTGGCCAGTGTTGATCAAAGTTCGCTAAAGTTCTCGTTCTGACAGATGGCGTCTATTGGAATTAGCATGTATTAACATTTATGTAGGGTTGTAGTCATGTAAGAGTCATGCAGCCAGAATCCTACAGTACAGTGGTATTGAGCTAACCAAGCCTTTGTGGACTTAATCCCTACAGTGGATTTGATCCCTACAGAAGGGATGGCATGTCAGAATCAGATGATAAAACAAATCTGAAGTCTTGTTTGTCACTTTGTAGTCAGCCTCATGCCCACACTAGAGACTCTGAAAAGCTGGGGGGTTTTTTTGTATAATGAAAATGATTTTTCTGAAAATTGCCGCTGTCGGTCCAGTGGTAGACAAAGACATTGTCCGAACCCGATGTCCACATACTCTTCCTCAGAGCATTGCTGGATCCTCTGTATCTGTATCGTAGTAGTATTAATAGTAGTAGTAGTAGATGTAGTAGCAATAGTAGTAGATGCTGTAGTAGTAGTAGTAGCAGTAGTAGTAAGTGTAATAGTAGTAAAAGTGGTAGCAGTAGATGTAGCAGCAGTAGTAGCAGTAGTCGTAGGTGTAGTAGTAGTAGCAGTAGATGTAGTAGTAATAGCTGTAGTAGTAGGTGTAGTAGCAGTAGTAGTAGATGCTGTAGTAGTAGTAGTAGTAGCAGTAGTAGTAAGTGTAATAGTAGTAAAAGTGGTAGCAGTAGATGTAGTAGCAGTAGTAGCAGTAGTCGTAGGTGTAGTAGTAGATGTATTAGCAGTAGTAGGAGGTGTAGTAGCTGTAATAACTGTAGTAGTAGTAGATGTAGTAGTAATAGCTGTAGTAGTAGGTGTAGTAGTAGATGTAATAGCAGTAGTAGTAGGTGTAGTAGTAGTAGCAGTAGATGTAGTAACAGCAATAGCTGTAGTAGTAGGTGTCGTAATAGCTGTAGTAGTGGGTGTAGTAGTAGTAGTAGTAGCAGTAGTAGTAGATGCTGTAGTAGTAGTACTAGTACCAGTAGTAGTAAGTGTAGTAGTAGTAGAAGTGGTAGCAGTAGATGTAGTAGCAGTAATAGCTGTAGTAGTAGGTGTAGTAGCAGTAGTTGTAGGTGTAGTAGTAGTAGCAGTAGACGTAGTAACAGCAAAAGCTGTAGTAGTAGGTGTAGTACTAGATGTAGTAGTAGGTGTAGTAGTAGATGTAGTAGTAGGTGTAGTAGTAGATGTAGTAGCAGTAGTAGGAGGTGTAGTAGCTGTAATAACTGTAGTAGTAGTAGGTGTAGTAGTAGATGTAGGAGGTGTAGTAGCTGTAATAACTGTAGTAGTAGTAGGTGTAGTAGTAGATGTAGTAGCAGTAATAGCTATAGTAGTAGGTGTAGTAGTAGATGTAGTAGCAGTAGTAGGAGGTGTAGTAGCTGTAATAACTGTAGTAGTAGTAGGTGTAGTAGTAGATGTAGTAGCAGTAATAGCTGTAGTAATAGGTGTAGTAGTAGATGTAGTAGAAGTAGTAGGAGGTGTAGTAGCTGTAATAACTGTAGTAGTAGTAGGTGTAGTAGTAGATGTAGTAGCAGTAATAGCTGTAGTAATAGGTGTAGTAGTAGATGTAGTAGAAGTAGTAGGAGGTGTAGTAGCTGTAATAACTGTAGTAGTAGTAGGTGTAGTAGTAGATGTAGTAGCAGTAATAGCTGTAGTAGTAGGTGTAGTAGTAGATGTAGTAGCAGTAGTAGGAGGTGTAGTAGCTGTAATAACTGTAGTAGTAGTAGGTGTAGTAGTAGATGTAGTAGCAGTAATAGCTGTAGTAGTAGGTGTAGTAGTAGATGTAGTAGCAGTAGTAGGAGGTGTAGTAGCTGTAATAACTGTAGTAGTTGTAGGTGTAGTAGTAGATGTAGTAGCAGTAATAGCTATAGTAGTAGGTGTAGTAGTAGATGTAGTAGCAGTAGTAGGAGGTGTAGTAGCTGTAATAACTGTAGTAGTAGTAGGTGTAGTAGTAGATGTAGTAGCAGTAATAGCTGTAGTAGTAGGTGTAGTAGTAGATGTAGTAGCAGTAGTAGGAGGTGTAGTAGCTGTAATAACTGTAGCAGTAGTAGCTGTAGTAGTAGGGTAGTAGTAGATGTAGTAGCAGTAGTAGGAGGTGTAGTAGCAGTAATAGCTGTAGTAGGAGGTGTAGTAGCAGTAGTAGGAGGTGTAGTAGCAGTAGATGTAGTAGCAGTAGCAGCAGTAGTAGTATGTGTAGTAGTAGTAACAGTAGATGTAGTAGCTGTAGGTGTAGTAGTAGATGTAGTAACAGTAGTAGGTGTAGTAGTATGAAAACTTGCCAGAGTGGGCATTCACCAGACGTTCACCAGACATTCACCAGACATTCACTAGATGCTTACCAGACGTTCACCAGACCAGCCCAGGTGGGCTACAGTGTTATGCTCAGCTCATAATGCAGGGGTATATCTCCTACACCGTAGGCACAGAAGCCATGCAGCCTTCAGCGGTCCAGCCCCACTAGGCTTGTTTTTATGCCGACGGGCCTCAAATCAGTAATTGGCTGTTAATTCAATGACACTAGTTGATGAGGATACACAAAAGCCCCCCATAATTATGGCAGAGTGTAATGATACATTAAACTAATGAGGGTTTGTGAAAAGATTGCTCTAACGTGTGTTAGCACACAAACACCAATTATTTAGCGACTGGACAGTTGGCAGTATTTAAAAAACGAATGCCAGGGACTGTGCCGCAGTGTTCCGGGCAATGCCAACATTTCTTGCAAATAAGCAAACCATTATAGATCGTGTTTATCATTTCCGCCGCACACTTGCCATAATTCCATGCCCACAATACATATATCAGCGCGCACCATTTTTGTGGGTCTATACAAACAAACTGCAATAATTACGCCACGGCGTATGATGGAAGTCATGCGTTCGGACAGATATGCTAGGAATAAGCTTCGTACGCTGCACTTTCTCAGCACCTCCGATCGTTTCCCAGTCAAAATATGCAAACAGGCCTAAAGAGTGGAGGAGAAAAACGCCTCATGATAAACGTTAGCGGCCTTTTGTCGAATATGAAACGTTGTGCCAGTGGATTCTAGTATGCGGCGCGATGGTGGTGTTTATTAAAAACAAATCTGTCCAGCAACACCTCCTCTCGTCTCGCCGCTGATTTATTCCTTTGTTTGTTTTCGCTGCCAGGCCGAGTACAATAAGCCCATGGATTGTGTACACAAGATCAATAAGCTGCATTATTTAGAGGCCATTCATAATTGAGTAAAGGGCTTTAACGGCTGTTTTAAGGCAGTCGAGATGGATAAACGCGAGAGGGGAACGCAGGTGGGGGCCGCCGCGCCGTCCCGGGGATACAAATAACACCGGCCAGGTACTAAATGTAAATTCTAGGGCACGAGGGAACACTAACCTGCTGCCACTTGGAGAAAAAAGAAATGGCTTCAAGTTGGGAAATAGATCTGCTCGTAGCAGCCCCTCCACTACGTCTTCCGCCGAGACCTCATTAACTCTTTATTGAACCCCTTTTTTCTCTATTTATTAAAGCAGCCGCGTTTGTAGGGACTGGTTATGCGAGTTAAGCCTGCTTTCGGAAAGGCCTGTGAAGTGAAATGATACGCTTGCACTGATTACAGTAACGATTACGCTGATTAAGATGAACAGTCTTGAGGGGTTATGGCTTAAGACGTGCGCCCTGTGGAGGATTGTTACGAGACGGGCTGAGCAGTATGCTAATGGGGGGCGGTTTGAGTGGGAAACCTGTCGTTTGTTGGCCTCGGTAAGTCATAGATGAGTCGTATTAACCCTTTGTACAATTAGCCGGCGCCTGTGTGACGAGCAAAGAGGGTTAATTAGGGATGCGGGGTAGGCCGGAAACGAGAGAGAATAGGACACACGAGCAACGTCATGTCACCCATTGAATTACTATAGCAGCTCCAGAGTCGTTTCGATGGTATACTGACCCGGGAGACCTGCTATGGGAGAACTGCTATGGGAGGCTTTACAGCTCTACATCACACACCAGCAAATATGGCTCT
The DNA here is from genome assembly GCA_024036415.1 of Prochilodus magdalenae. NCBI lineage: Eukaryota > Metazoa > Chordata > Actinopteri > Characiformes > Prochilodontidae > Prochilodus > Prochilodus magdalenae. The sequence continues at coordinate 191,964 of JAMWET010000571.1, forward strand.
CCAGCTAGCTGTAAGGAGCCCGCTCTGTATTCCCAGCATGGGCATCATGGCAGAGACTGCAAAGGGATCATGGGTGTGCTGTTTTCAATGTACGACGCACTTAGTATTCCGAATATACACTCGCTGCACCCAGAAGGAATCAACCCACAGGAATGAAACTTGGTGGGTAGGTTTGTCATCATGAGACATGCCAATGATGCCAGTTTCATGCTCGGTCGTGCTTGTGACGTAAGCAAGGACGAGACTTGTGCTGTTGTGTTGGTAGCATCCTTTGCAAGTGACCGCCATACTGGTCATGCAGCTATAACCCTAGCACACTGTTGGCGTCAGTGGATAGAAGACAGAACACCAGCGTCGTGAAGGATCTCTGAAACCTACATGAACCACGGAGAGGGAGAACCGTCGGATTGTCTGACTTGTGCGGAGTGACCCAACGGCCATGATTGAAGACATTCAGCTTGCAGTGATGTCGTCATCATGTTGAGTCAGCCTGTTGGTGCCAGCACCATTGGCGCAGGACTACATGCACGCAGACCGTTACCACGACTGTCCTTAGCACCATGTCACCAAAGACCCCAATGGTGTAGCGCCAGACTGTCATGGAGTGACTCAGAATGGCACCGGGTCATCTTCAGTGATGAGTCCCGCTTTAGTCTTGGTGGAGACGACCAACGAATCCGTGTGTGGAGGCACCGTGGTCAGCACCAAGATGAACGGTTTGTCGTCACACGTCCAGAAGGCCTGGTGTCACTCCACCTCCACCCCTACCGCACCATCTGCAGGAACTGTGTGAGGATGTTCAAGCTGCATGGGATGGATTATCACAGGACACCATTAGGAACCTCTACAGCTCCATACCGAGACGTCTGGCGTGTTGGGTTAGCAAACACGGCGGCCCGACGCCATACTGAGAGAAAGACTTCTGTATGTGTAGCTCAATAAATATTGATCATATCAGTCTAAATGTATCATCAGTTATTGATCCTTCCCAACAGCACTGCCATCCCACACCTCCTTCTGGGTGCGGATGTTTTACTGATGATGCGTGTATATAGAGTTTTATTTCTGGATTTTGTGTTGAGACTCTCTGTGTTAATGCATGTATTCTGTAATTCACTTAAACCCACCGGGAAGGAAACAAGGAAACGCACTTCCGAGATGGAGAAGTAAGGCCTCCGTTTAAAGGATAGGCTCTAATAAGCTTGCAGATCTAAAGTGGTTAATTACACATACAGCCCTTATCCCAAAAAGCCACTCTAAATGACTCTCCAGAAGTCTCTAATTAGAGGATATCTTAATGTATTTGATTTTAATGGCCTCCTTTTATCAGATACTTGACCTGCCCTGCCTCTTAAAACCGTGTACGTAATGGGCTTTTGATGGGGTTATGAGGTTCATGATGTGACCATTTAAAGAGGATTTTCCTTCAAGGTCTCGGGGACTGTAGCAACATGGGAAGACTGAAAGAATATCATCGGCAGCTGAACGAACTGTGGCAGTGGTGCACGTCCCACAAGGTCACCGGCTGGCACCACTTTATAGTACGCCGAAAGAAATAGGATTAAAATATCAGAGACTCGGCTCCTAATATCCACGCTACTGTGTTACAGCACCCTTGAATAAGGAGCGCTAGCGAGTCGTTCCCAAGGCGGTGATTTAAGCGCCTGGTTAACCCTTTAATGCTCTGGCTGGTGCTGTACAGGGACGAGCAGGATGCCCCCCCCACCCGCTCCCCAACAGGTCAGGTGCAGTGCCGCTATGGTTGGGGAAACATGACAGTGTTTTGAGGGTAACTCCAGGAGCTTTGCATAATCGTCCTTGGTGGGAGGGTGTTATGCTCGTGTGCTGGCGGTCACATGAAGCACGCTCTTCTCACATCCTGCTTTCATTGCTTTCCCCAGCTGTATCCTGCGGAAACCCCGGAACTCCAGCTTTCTCCAGGATCGTCTTCAGCGACGGGATGCTCTTCTCCAGCTCGGTAACGTACGCCTGCTGGGAGGGCTACAAAACGTCCGGCCTCACCACTCGCCACTGCACCACCAACGGCACCTGGACCGGCTCGGCCCCAGAATGTACAGGTCAGATTCCTGGCCTTCCCTTTCAGGGGCAGGTGTTTGGCGAGTTCTCGCATAGGCCAGTTATAACATACTGTAATTGTGCTATATTCAGGTTTAAGGATTAGTATATGTTTGGACGGGCTCCACCATACAGTCTAGTTTTTAACACAGTAGACCAAACGCATGAGGCTGTGTGCTCTGATTATGCGCATATTTACAGCTCAGTGAAACTCGGCCCAAACGTCTGACAGTCATGTCCATGTTGTGTCATACGGCCAGAAACCATTATTTAAACATGCACATCCGGGTGTCATAAGATAATTAAGGATGTCTCCAGTTTGACGTCTACGCATCCATCTTTTCTATGCTGGACATATTCGACCCAAAAATAAAAAAAAAATAGCTCAAGCTTTCGTCATGTTTCACTGCGTGCTTGTGTAGACTGGTATCATGCTGAAACATGGTTGTTGCAAACCTAAATGGGACATGGTCTAAATGAGAATTCCATTCCAGGCATTTTTATTATACATATTATTATACATATTATTATTATACATATTATACATATTATTATACATATTGTTATTATTATTATTATTATTATTATTATTATTATTATTATTATTGTTGTTGTTGTTGTTGTTGTTGGTGTTCTTGTTATTGTTATTATCATACATATTATTATTATTATTATTATTATTATTATTATTATACATATTATTGTTATCATTATTATTATTAATCACCACTACTACTACTAATAATAATACGTATAACATTAATAATAAGTATAATAATAATAATAAGTATTATATATATATATATATATATATATATATATATATATATATATATATATATATGTATATATATATATATATTACTAGTAGTAGTTGTAGGGATTGTAGTAGCAATAATAATAATAATAATAATAATAATAATAATAGTAAAAATAATATTAATAATAGCAACAACAATATTAATATTATACCATATGAATTATACATTATTATTATTTCATTCTTATTATTTTTATTGCTTTTTTTTGTTATTATTGTTGTTATTATTATTATTATTATTATTACATTGCCTGCCTGCATTGCTGCTAAGATTTGCCTACCATGGATCTACCATGGACCTTCTTCATGTCCTGTCGCGTAGGCCCATCTAATGATCCTGCTATTTAATCACAGACTAATCAGACATTCCTTCCTCTGCCATACAAAACACTGAGCACCTCTCCTATTCTTCCTAATAGACTATCAGCATAGTCTTCCAGCTAACAGCCACTAACACTTACCAAGAGTTAGCATGATCCCCAGACTCAGAGTAACATCTGTTGTGAAAGGCGCTGGATAAATAAATTCCACTTGACTTGAAATAAGAGGAGCATCACAGGCAGCACTGGGACCAAACATTTTAGCACATTGTGTATATAAATAAATCACATTTATTTCTGACCCGCTGTGTAATTAGAACTTATATTTGAATTAAAGACCCTACCTGTGATATCGCCCTGTCCTCTACAGCTGGACATAAACAAACAGATGTATTATGGCTTAGAGTGTACAGCCACATTTCTGATGAACCAAAGCACGTAGCCATCCATTAGCATTTCACCAGTAACACTGTGCTAATTGGTGGCTTTCCTTATAATTGAACTGTGGTGTGAGGTGAGGTCATTGCGACACGTCGATGGACTATGTGAGGCTCCCATGTTTTTATTCCTGCTGGCCCTGCACCTGTCTGCACCTCCATCAACGGAACATGTGATCTTCATTTCAGTTATCGGCTGCGGAGATCCCGGCCCTATTGCCAACGGAATTTATATGGGGAATGAGTTCACCTTCAATAAGACAGTTCGCTATCGCTGCAACCCTGGCTACGTCATGGACCCTCCGGGGCTAGACACCCTCCACTGCTCCAAAGACGGCTCCTGGAACCAGACCAAACCGAGCTGCAGAGGTGAGGCGAATAACACGCAAGCAAATCATCATCCTCATCAGACTTACATTAGCCAGAACAGAGAAACGGAAACGGAGGGTTTGTCGTGGCAACAAGGAGGGAGAAAGTGGGAGCGTGCGGCGGTGCGTTGCCATGGCAACCAGGTCATTTGCATTAGCTTAGATAACCATGGTGCCGGTTCACGTACCCGGCCGCACGTGTGTGATGCCTCCGTCTCCTAGATAAAGCTGTTTTTGACAAGCGTGGCAATTTAACAGATGTATGATTTCCATGCAGGCGTTAACCACACGTGTGCTGCTCGCGGGCGCTTTGTGAATATTGGCCAAATTAGCTTCTTTGCGCGTGAAAGGAGAACATGGAGTGGCGGTTTAATGGCTGGACCATCAGTACCCATTCATTCTCACTTACGCCGGGAAGGTGCATAGGCACATCTGGTGAGGGCTTCACATCTGGAGCTCTGTGGCTACTCGCATAAAGCATCCCAAATATTTATCTTCAGCTAAATACTCCAGAGAGTTATTTATCCAGGCCAAGCAATGCAGTTAAAGGTGTTTTCCACGGATCTCTGTTATAACGTCTTTATAATTCAGTAGCTGAGAAGTGAGTCAGTGGGTTTTCATACGAGATGGTTCATCGTAGAGGAACTGGGATGTTCTTTACAGTAGTGGTGATGGGAACCAGGGGTCACCATGCCTTGCCACTTTATTTACCATCACCATTATTAACCATTACCATTCACTGTACTGCCAAATGTATTCACTCACCCATTCAAATCATTAAATTCTGGTGTTCCAACCACTTCCATGGACACAGGTGTGTAAAACCAAGCACCTAGTCATGCAGACTGCTCCTACAGTCTTCAGTGAGAGAATGGGTTGCTCTCAGGAGCTCAGTGAACTCCAGCATGGTACCGTGATAGGATGCCACCTGTGTAACAAGTCCAATCGTGAAATTTCCTCCTAAATACTAAGTATCCCACAGTCCACTCTCAGTGGGATTATAACAAAGTGAAAGTGATTGGGAACGACAGCCACGGAACATGACAGAGCCGGGTCAGCGGATGCTGAGGCGCAAATTGGTGAGGTCGCCAACTTTCTCCAGGGTCAAGCACTACAGACCTCCAAACTTCATGTGGCCTTCAGATCAGCTCAAGAGCAGAGAGAACAATCACGCTTCTCTGTCTGGCAATTCCATGGACGAGTCTGGGTTTGCCGGTTGCCAAGAGAACAGTACTTGTCTGACCGCATTGTGCCGAGTGTAAAGTTTGGGTGGGGGTTATGGTGTGGGGTTGTTTTCCAGTGAGAGGAACTCTTAGTGCTTCAGCAGACCAAGAGACTCTGGACAATATCATGCTCCCAACTTTGTGGGGACAGTTTGGGGGACGGTGGAGATATGGAGGCGTATCATACTGTGTACATCAGGAGTAGATGTGGCGTATCAGGATACGGACTGGTTCAGACTCTCATCAGGTGGCGCTGTTCAGTGTACGACTGTGGAGTCTTTAAGATCACCAACTACATCTTAATAGTTGGGTGTGTCCGAAATGTCGACTGGCCTGTATGCGCATGAGCTGGGCTCTCATTGGCTGCCCGGTATTGTGAATGTTCAAAAATCAGTGTGGCTGAAACTCTCTATATAACTTCAGTGGGAATGGGCGTGGCTTAACTGACGTAAACAACGTTGGCATGCAAGGAAAGATGACCAAACGGATGCGTCCACTGATCCTAAGCCCTGTGTAACATCACCCAGCGTTCCTGCTGTTGCGGTTTGTGTGTGGGGTAGGTGCGTGACGACGCAGGGGGGGTGGATGCCAGAGAAGCGTTTAAAGTCTAAATATCACAATGGCATACTGGAGTCGCTGGCATCCCCACATCAAAAGCCTTCCTGATGTTTTGATCTTGTTTTGAGTTGCGTCTGCGGCTTTCTTCCGCTCCCTTCCTTCAGCGAGCAGGATTATTCACTTACAGACACTGAAAGATGTTACCTGCGAAACACCTAAGATCTCAGCTATCAGATGTCGGCCTCCAGTCGCATTCAGGCGGCCAACGCGCGCACAATCCCGGTCTCTCAAGAACCCGGCCTGGACCGGTTTGGAACTTTTTCTTTCGCAGTGCAGCACGAGCAATGCAGCGCACGCTCCCTTGCGAGCGGTGGATCCAGGCGGTAATTCCAGTTAATCATTTCTTCCTATCCCCTTTTGATTCCAAAGCACACATGCCCTCCCTCTTTGCAAATGGAACGTAATGATCAAGGAAGAAAATGGCAAATAAATAGCCCTAAGGCCCCCACGTTAGCGCCGCGCTTCCATTTAGACCCCTCGCACTCACAACCCCAGGCCGGGTCCGAGGCCGCTGTTGGGACTGTACCTTCAGGTCACGATGATAATGACAGTGATGATGATGCTGATTGTGATTGTGTGTTTACGCCTGCAGTCATCATGTGCGGCCAGCCCCCAGCCATTCGCTACGGAAAAGTGGAGGGCTCTGATCTACAGTGGGGCTCCAGTGTGGCCTACAGCTGCTTCGACGGCTATCAGCTGTCCTCTCCTGGAATAGTCACGTGCGAGGAGAACGGAACATGGCGTGGTGACATCCCTCAGTGCCTGCGTAAGTATAATGGATTAGGTCTTCACCGCAGGCAAGCACGAGCGCTATTATCACACACGGTGGTGGGAAAAATGGAGGGTGTTTGGGAAATTGAGTACAGGGCGTCTTCTTAAAGCGGAAGAGCTGTAAGTCCTGGTTTGATTTCAAACAATGGGATTTCCACAAAGCTATAGAAGTAGCAAGAAAGCTACTAGCAGCTGATTCAGTCCATCCGAAACACCGTTCTTATGAATCCTGTAATTATAGTGTTTAATAAATGAATTCATAAAGGGTTTATATGATCTCCATAATCACCTAATAAACATAATAGAATATAATAAGCATTATTAAAGTAGAGCATCTTATAGTAGATATAATCTCACGCGTATCATGAATAATATTGTACATAGCAGGAGTTTATGACTTAATTAAGGTTAATTAAAGTTCCATAATGCTTTATAATATCTGTTCAGTTCAATTATTTTTAAGCCACTGTTGGAGCATGTCTTATTCAGGAAATATGCCATGTTGTGGATTACCATATTCATATTTAGTGTGTTTTATTGAGTGAATATTATTATGCATTCTAAAACACATTATAAAGTCACATTCTCTGGCTTTATAAAGAGTTATGCACAGAATTATAATTATAACTTCATAAATAATTATTATATAACTAAATAAGTATTATATAACTCCTTATAACTGTACCTTTTTTTTTTTTGGTCTAATGAAGCAGGTTAGTGCGCTAGACATACTGAAGTAGCTAGCTAGATGTCGCTAACAAGCTAGCTCACAAGCAAAGGAATTACACCAAGCGAAAATACCTCATGTAGAAGGTGACGAGTTCTCATCAATATGCATGATGCCACTTGTTAGCGCAGATTCGCTCATCTGAGGAGGGGGTTGGTCATCCAGCTGTTAAAGTGTGAGTAATAACACACTTTCCTGTGTCTGATGCTGGGTCTCCGTGCAACACCAGTGCCGTCATCTTGATGTGCACTCCTGTAGGCATGCAATTGTTATTCAATCATACATTCATATTCTAAGCTGCTTATCCATCCTTATCAAAGATTGCTGTTGTGGGGGTGGAGGTGGGTAGGAAGGACAGGCCGCCAGTCCTAGGGGAAAATTAAGCATCTACAGTTCACCTAGCTGTATTATTGGAGGACGCCTACACATGGGCATTTTCCACCAATGTAAATGGACTCCATTACGGTTCATGCAGAGAATTTTAAACCAGCACATTTCCACCCAAAAAACTAAAGTTTGGACCCCAAAAATCAATCAATAAATCAATCAATCAATGTTTATTTGTATAGTGCTTTTTACAACCAACGTTGTCTCAAAGCAGCTTCACAGAAAATAATTTTGTTGTGCATAAGAAAAGGAAAGAAAAAAACCCCACAAAGTTAATGTATAGACATTTGAGGGCGGGGGGGAGGGGGAAAACCAGGTCCAAGCCCCCCTTGAGCAAGCCTGAGGCAACAGTGGCGAGGAAAAACTCCCTTGATTAAGGAAGAAACCTCGAGAGGAACCAGGCTCAAGAGCGGAACCCAACCTCCTTAGGTCGAACCCGGATGAGAAGAGAAAGACAGAACTACCAGGAGAAGAACATCTATTAGATCAGTCTGATTAGTCCAGGAGGGTGCAAGGTGGAGCCGACCCAGAGATAGAGTTCATAAACCCAGAGATAGAGTTCATTAAAGTTAATTCCCAACCGGAACCAAGGAACAGTAGGTTCTTCAGCACCAACTGTGACAACATCCATGGACATGTCATTTGTTGAGGTAAGAGAAGGCTATATTAGTGACACCCAGTGGTCTGCTGGAGAACCTCTGCTACGTCTTCTTAAATCTAGTAGTCCATCCGCTCTGCTTTCTGTATATAAACAAACATCTGGAATAACAGCACAAACACTTTCAGGTAGTCTATACGCTCCGCCATCTTGGTACTACTGTTTACTACAGCGCCCTCTGTTGATGCTGAAGAGGTATCATTTTGCTCGTTCCTTAGTTCCAGTAGAACCTGATGCAAATGCAGACTGGTTCTCTGGATAGCACCCAAGGCTCTATGAAGCCTGAATGGAAGCAGTTCAAGAGCTCTTTTGGTTCTAGGAGAACATGCAAACTCAACACAGAAGGGAATCTGGCTGGGAATAAAAGCCAGGTCCATCTTGGTGCGAGGGGACGGCGCCACCCACTGCCTCTTCAGAGGAACGTTGGCTGTATTGTGGGGTTGCAGTCTTTGACAGGTCACAGAACTGTTTTGATATTTTCGATACTGGGGTCGACAACACAAATACATCCTTTAGCCAGCTCTTACTGTCTACACGTTCCTCAAGATACCGGAGGTGTACGGCCCCAGTCTGCCGCTAAAGCCTGTAGGCTTTGAGTGCGAGTCTTTGACACGGTGTCAGAGGTAATATTAAAGCCCATGTTAAAAGTCCAGGGGAAACTTCAAGCCCTGAATGGGCTGTTGTGTGTTGCCTTCAGGAGAGAGAGCGGCAGCCAAACCTGCTATAGTTCCCACAAGCAGTAACAACCCAGCAAGCAATCCTGCCTCCATAAAAAACAAGTGGGCGACACAACAACATGACAGATATCACCAGAGTGAGAGTTGAGCCTGCGCTGGACTATTTCTACTTATTTTCTGATGTTTGTTGATTGACACCTCATACAAACACACACACACACACACACAGTGCTGTCCATGAATATTGATCGCCGGCAGAAATGAGAAACAAAAGGCCCTACTGAAATAGAAGAAGATGAGCTAAAGGAATTCAAAGAAACAACATCTGTTTAAAAATGCATTTCTCAAAAAACACATGTGCCAGTATATGTATAGTGCATGCACACAAGTTGGGAATCATTGTGTTCAATAATATAGACCTGGTTTTGTTTGCAGGTATATGAATAAAATATGATGCAGCGTAATAGGTTTGAAGAAGTATGAGACGATAAAAAATGAAAGATGCTTGGATGTGGCCAGGCTGCGTCTAAAATGATGATCCGGGCTATGTTGTGATTCCAGACTAATTAACTGGGAGGTAACAAAGTAAAAACTTGAAGGATGAACATTTTGGATGCCTCTGAATGTTTGTGATGATCAAGTACACAAAGCATGTAGCTGAGTTAAAGTACAGATCCCTGAAGTAAACTCCTCCAGTGTCAATAGAAGTTACTCCCTTTAGTCCTCCACTGGAGTAGCAGTACTAAAGTATTTACCTTCAGATGTGCTTAAGTATGGAGAGTAACAGGAGCATGTATGTACACCAACATACTACTTATAGTACACTAACACATTACACTTACTGAGTTACTGTACACCAACACACTACTTACAGTACACTAACACATTACACTTACCGAGTTACTGTACACCAACACGCTACTTACAGCACACTAACACATTACACTTACTGAGTTACTGTACACCAACACACTACTTACAGTACACTAACGCATTACACTTACTGAGTTACTGTACACCAACACACTACTTACAGTACACTAACGCATTACACTTACTGAGTTACTGTACACCAACACGCTACTTACAGTACACTAACGCATTACACTTACTGAGTTACTGTACACCAACACACTACTCACAGTACACTAACGCATTACACTTACTGAGTTACTGTACACCAACACGCTACTTACAGTACACTAACACACTACACTTACTGAGTTACTGTACACCAACACGCTACTTACAGTACACTAACGCATTACACTTACTGAGTTACTGTACACCAACACACTACTCACAGTACACTAACGCATTACACTTACTGAGTTACTGTACACCAACACGCTACTTACAGTACACTAACACACTACACTTACTGAGTTACTGTACACCAACACACTACTCACAGTACACTAACGCATTACACTTACTGAGTTACTGTACACCAACACGCTACTTACAGTACACTAACACACTACACTTACTGAGTTACTGTACACCAACACGCTACTTACAGCACACTAACACATTACACTTACTGAGTTCTTGTACACCAACACTGTTCTTACAGTACACTAACACATTACACTTACTGAGTTACTGTACACCAACACGCTACTTACAGTACACTAACACATTACACTTACTGAGTTACTGTACACCAACACGCTACTTACAGCACACTAACGCATTACACTTACTGAGTTACTAAACACCAACACGCTACTTACAGTACACTAACACATTACACTTACTGAGTTACTGTACACCAACACGCTACTTACAGCACACTAACACATTACACTTACTGAGTTACTGTACACCAACACGCTACTTACAGCACACTAACGCATTACACTTACTGAGTTACCGTACACCAACACGCTACTTACAGCACACTAACGCATTACACTTACTGAGTTACCGTACACCAACACGCTACTTACAGTACACTAACGCATTACACTTACTGAGTTACCGTACACCAACACACTACTTACAGTACACTAACGCATTACACTTACTGAGTTACCGTACACCAACACGCTACTTACAGTACACTAACACATTACACTTACTGAGTTACCGTACACCAACACGCTACTTACAGCACACTAACACATTACACTTACTGAGTTACCGTACACCAACACACTACTTACAGTACACTAACACATTGCCCTTACTGAGTTACCGTACACCGACACACTACTTACAGCACACTAACACATTACACTTACTGAGTTACCGTACACCAACACGCTACTTACAGCACACTAACGCATTACACTTACTGAGTTACCGTACACCAACACGCTACTTACAGCACACTAACGCATTACACTTACTGAGTTACCGTACACCAACACGCTACTTACAGCACACTAACGCATTACACTTACTGAGTTACCGTACACCAACACACTACTTACAGTACACTAACGCATTACACTTACTGAGTTACCGTACACCAACACACTACTTACAGTACACTAACGCATTACACTTACTGAGTTACCGTACACCAACACACTACTTACAGTACACTAACGCATTACACTTACTGAGTTACTGTACACCAATACGCTACTTACAGCACACTAACACATTACACTTACTGAGTTACCGTACACCAACACACTACTTACAGCACACTAACACATTACACTTACTGAGTTACCGTACACCAACACACTACTTACAGTACACTAACACATTGCCCTTACTGAGTTACCGTACACCGACACACTACTTACAGCACACTAACACATTACACTTACTGAGTAACAGTGCAGGACTGATTAACTCCTGAGTTAAACCTGTTTACATCACATTACCTGATTGTCTCGTGCACTGACTGTCCTTCACCTTGTGTCCTTTACAGCGGTTCTATGTGGAGACCCCGGCACACCTGCAGAGGGCTACAGGGAGGGTAACCAGTTTACCTACAAGTCAGAGGTGGCGTTCTACTGCCGCTCACCATTCCTGCTAGTGGGCTCCCCCAGGCGAGTCTGTCAGGAGGACGGCTCCTGGACCGGAATCCAACCCTCCTGCATTGGTGCGTAATTATCAGAGCTAGACAGATTTCCAACCCTCTAATCACCTGAGGCTTATAGCCCCGGGACCGCGATTAACATTTAATGTGTAATTGTAGATCCAGCATACAACGCATGTAGAGATCCCGGAACTCCTGCGTATGGAATCCCACTGCAGGCTCAGGGATTCGAGGTAAAGGGTCTGTGTTTTTTGGATGTTTGAACATGTCGTTTTGTGTGCGATTGTATTTTTAATGTGTGTTATGGTTTGTCCAGGTGGGGAGCAAAGTTTTCTTCAGATGCCGAAAAAATTATCACATTCTAGGCTCAACTACCAGAACGTGCCTGGAAAATCTGACCTGGAGTGGCATGCAGCCAGAGTGCGTTGGTAAGAAGCATTCAAAACGTGTTAAGCGATTGTTATTTTGTTATTTGGTTAGTCTGTGCCGGTCCATGCCCAGGTGTTCAGTGGATAAACAGTCTTAATTAAACTATTAACACTTAATTAACACTTATTATCAAAAAGAATAGTTGCACAAGTAGCTGCACCCAGGAGTCATTCAGCAGGTATAAACTTGGTGGGTAGATTTAACATTCTGAGACATGAATGAGAATGAGTCGAGTTTCACGGTCGGCCGTACATGTGACGTAAGCAAGGATGGGCCTTATCACCGTACCTGACCGACCCAACAGATACTCAGTGAGCAGTGATGTCCTCCAGGAGTCAGACGGCTGCACGGCGCAGGACTTCATGCATTCAGACCACCATGACAACTGTCCTTAACACCATGGCAACATTGGCAACGACTGCAATGGTTACATCCCAGACTGTCATGGAGTGACTCACAATGGCAGCGGGTCATCTTCATTGACGAGTCCCGCTTTGGTCTTGAAGGAGATGGCCAACGACATGTGTGGAGGCGCCGTGGTCAGCACCAAGATGCGCAGTTTGTTATTACGCCTCACACATCCAGAAGGCCTGTTGTCCCTCCACCTCCACCCCTACCGCACCATCTGCAGGAACTGTGTGAGGTTGTTCAAGCTACATGGGATGGATTATCACAGGACACCATTAGGAACCTCTACAGCTCCATACCGAGATGTCTGGCATGTTGACCATCCTTCACCTTTATGTTGTGTCCTTTATAGCGGACCTGTCTCAAGGTCCAGATTGGAGACCGGGCACTACACCTTCTAAACACTACATAGATTGGTCTCACAGTGTTAGTGATTCATCTCCTTTTAGGGAGCTGCACCAGAAGGGGGCATCCAAGAGCAACGAAGCTTGCGGAAACTCAAGCCAGTCCACAAGCTCCACTCCCAGGCCCACTATGCTATCTGATTACTATGTACCAGAAAACATAATCATTGACAGATATGAGGCGAGGTAGAGACGGAGAGATGGAGAATCACACTGAGAATGAACTTCATTTTTGGGTTCAGGGCACACTGACCAGCCCAAACCCGTGTAACCACTCCTCTTCATATACGCCTGTGAAAGACAGCCTGGATGGCAGTCGCTGGGTCAGTGGCTGATGCAGCCTCTTGGTTTATTCGAATCCTTTGTTTATGAATGCTCTCAGAAGGGGTGTCATGCACTCGCGCTCAAACCCCTTAACGTCTTTCTAAATGACTATGCTCTACAGCCTAAAGCTCTACATATGGACTTAAGCACAGAAGAAGAAGAGGCAGAAACAGCGAGGGCCCCGTTTCAGATGGGTATGATCACTCACAGGGGCTGATTTCCTGAAAGGACGAAAGTGGGGATTGCTGGCCTCAGCAGAAAGAATTAAAGTTAGCCAAGTTTAAGCCGCTTGTACTTCGGTTGTAAATCTGTGGGCGAGTTTGACAGCCCACTCCGTGAAATCCTCGGGGCTCCTCACTCATATAAAGCTCCTTCACTGTCTGAGCCCAAGAGCGTGAAGACGCCAGTCGTCTAACGGCGAGGTGCGAAGACCCGGTTCATATATTATGTAAGGTAGCGCCACTTAAGGCATGTTCCAGAACTTTTCCCTCCAATGACGCGGCTTCGTTTGCGGCCTGTGAACTAATACTCTGTGTGGGAGTCGGCCGGCTGTGCACTGATTGGAAAGCCTCAGTGACATGCTCTTCCCCTGCTTATACCCTATATACTCTTTTCTTCTTCCTCCTCCCTTATAGCGCACGCCTGCCGTCAGCCCGAGACGCCATCGCATGTGGACGTGAGGGCCATTGACCTGCCGACGCTGGGCTACACCCTCATGTACACGTGCCAGGATGGCTTCTTTCTGGCCGGCGGGTCCGAGCATAGGACGTGCAGGCCAGATGGCAGGTGGTCAGGCAAACCTCCCGTCTGCAAAGGTACTGACCTTTACCTGTGCTGTGAGAATCGGCTGAATGTTCAGCGTAATAGAAACGTTAACCCATGAACTACGGCTGGAAAGAGTATCCAGTGATTTACCGGGTACTCAAGTGGCTTTCTGACAGTGTGCTGTAGTATCATTACCTGCTTAACCTTTACAGGTCTACTGGTAGTATCGTTTTTTAAAATACTATTTAAATGTAATTGCACATTTACATAATTAATTGCCTGGTTAGTCTTGCACTGAAGTACACTTACATTCAGTTATAGAAACTTTATGGAAGCCAGTTCATGCGAGGTAGAGAATAAAAAAATAATGGTAACAATAAATTAAAATATTGACTTTTGGAGGCTTTGGCTCTCTCCAAAAAGTTTATGTCTTTGCATCTGAGACAAATGACTAAATTTTCGGACATTACTCTTTGATCCTTGATGATTTAGAGAGACTAAGGTTGAGAAAGTAAGTAATCAAAAAGTCAGATACTATGTAAGCCAAATATGATACTTTTAAGAGATTAAGAAACGTAATAAACTGAAGTCTTCATCTGTAGATGGCCTCAAGAAACCAGAAAATGCATAATCGTTTGCAGATTCGTTTGCAAAGTCAGTATTTTAAGAAAACACAGCATATCTTGTACTGTAATGTACTATTACAATATTTTGACAAAATGTATTAATTGTTTCAAGGCTGTTAAAAAAAGGTTTCTTTTGCAGAACCTGACTGCACACATAATAATGTTTTGTTAATTTCAGATCATAAAAAATACTACTACTAAAATTCTACTAAATACTACCAGAATACCGATAAATACTACTACTATACTTCTACTAAATGTTACTACTGTACTACTGCTAAATACTCCAATTACAGCACTACTAAATAATAGTACTACAATACCACTAGCTACTGCTAATTACTGCTACTACAACACTGCTAAATACTGCTACAGTACTACAGTGTACTACTACAACACCAAATACTATTACTACGACAATACTATTAAATACTACTACTGCAATACTACTATGTGTATACCAAATAATACTCTTACAGCATTAACTACTAAATAGTACTACAAAACTACATACAACAATACTATTAAATACTAAATAAATACTGTTTAATACTATGATTACAATTCTACTAAATTCCTTAAATACTACTGTTAAAATATTACTAAATACTGCTACTACAACACCACTACTACTATCCTACAGAATGCTGCTACTACAACTACTACAATACTACAAAATAGTGCTACTACAACACCAAACACTACTACTACAATACTACAGAATACTACTACTACAACACCAAACACTACTACTACAGCATCAAACACTACTACTACAATACTACAGAATACTACTATTACAACACCAAACACTACTACTACAACACCAAACACTACTACTACAATACTACAAAATACTACTACTACAACACCAAACACTACTACTACAACACCATACAAATGACTAACTACTACTACAATACTACAAAATACTACTACTACTACAACACCAAACACTACTACTACAATACTACAAAATACTATTACAACACCAAACACTACTACTACAACACCAAACACTACTACTACAATACTACAAAATACTACTACTACTACAACACCAAACACTACTACTACAATACTACAAAATACTATTACAACACCAAACACTACTACTACTACTACAAACTAAATACACCAAACACTACAATGTACTACTACAATACTACTAAAATTACTAATAAACAACCACTACAAACACTACTACTACAACACACTACATACTTACTACACTACTACTAATAAATACTACTACACTGCTACAAAATAGGACTATAACAATACTATTAAATACTACCACAATAGCACTATACACTACTATACTATAACACTACTAAATACTACACTACAAAAATGCTACTACAATACTACAGAATGCTGCGACTACAAGATGACTAAATATTATAACAACATTACTACTTAACACTACTATAATACAACTAAACACTATTACAATATCACTAAAATACTAGGCTACTAAATACTACTACATATCTAAATACCTCTTCTATTTCTACACTGTTAAATACTGCTAATGCAGCACTACTAAATACAACTACTACAATGCTAAATACTATTACCATGCTAGTAAATACTACTACTGCAACACTACTACTACTGCACTAAATATTATTAATAAACACTACCACTACTACAATGCTGTTCAATACTACTATAATGCTGCTAAATACTATTATAAATACAACACTACATATTACTACAACTACATCACTACTAAATACTGCTACACTACTACTAAATATGACTATAACAAAACTATTAAATACTACCACAATAGCACTATACAGTACTATACTATAACACTACTAAATGATCCTAAGTGATGTCTGGACAGGAATAGAAGCCTCTTTAAACTGGCCCGACTTCACTTTTAAGCATTGCTAGCTTTAGGAATGTGTTACATACAAGCTCCATCCAACAGACTCATCAAAGCCTGTACGGCGTTGACAGCTGTGGTGGCATATGATTTGACACATTCAGGACTTCAGGTGAATCATTCTGTGAGGAGAAAAATAAGAATTTAACAAGGAAGCTTTAAATAATAGTCATTATCCCTCTGCATGCATGTGAGGTGTGTCAGAGCGCACCTGCAAAATGTCAGCTTATCAATTATCTGTCCTGTCTCCTAGTTGGACCCAAAATAAACAGCAAGTCAAAGGGAGACTCAGACGTACAGAAAAACAAGATTCGAGGTACGTAACCTTTTCTGAGCGGTTGCCGTGGCCGCTGAGCACTGCTTTTTTTTGCAATTTGCCAAGAAGCAGCCATTTAGAAGTCACCTGACACCAAACACCTTAGCACTGTAGTGCCAAGTAACGCTGAATAACAGCAGAGTAAATAATTATACTTGTAGCTTATGACTGTTAAAACCTGTAAACCTAACAAAGGGCTCTTTATGGGTGTAATACTGCTGTGTGAATTTTACTGGGCTATCAACAACGTACTGTACCGGGGTACGAAAACCACAATACACAAGCTTTTAGCCCAGTACACATTCAGTATTGGAACGGTAGCGTTTGACAGTTTGCCCATATACTGCACAGTGTTGATTTACTGCACACCACTTCCCACATTATGCATGTGCTAATGCACCGTGTCATTATTTCGTCTAAACTTCGTCTTAACGTTTACGTCTATCCAGTTCCAGCAGACGTTTTCTCTTTAAACTCCGGCTGGGCGGGCTTCTACGAGTACCTCGGCAAGAGGCAGGCTGCCACAATAACAGTCAACGCCTTCAATGCCACAACAAGCCGAGTCAATGTCACTCTTCTGGAGCAAAGTGGAGTGCAGATCAAGCTCTCGGGTAAGTTATTAAACATTAAACAGAGGACCTCATATCGAATGCAGTATCGAATGCATAAGCAATGAACATGACAAATAAGCTCTGATGGCGGAGGATAGAGACGTGTTAATGCGGCCATGTAAGCTACACCACCTTTTTAGCGTCTATAATGGGTTTCAAGGAAGCAGCAGAGCAATTTTTGGGATCACGGAAACATTATTTTCGCTATCTGCCAGAAGATGAAGCATTGTTTTGGATACTGTCTGTTATTACAAACAAAAAAATGGAAGGAAAGTAACAATAATAATTATGTCATTCATCAGCGGTCTCTAATGTGATCTCGGACTGATTCTGAACTCATTAATTTTACAGCAAAATGATTCCGGTTGAGCGCGCCTCCCAAACAAATTCCTTTACATTTTTCTTGTCTTGTTTACCGAGTCGGGCTTCATTTGAATTTAGACAGTTTTAATTTGAGAGAGGAGATAAGTGTTCAGATTGTATTTAGTAGTGGAAATTGAGAGTCTTGTTGTTCATTTTTGCACAGGGACGTACAAGAAAGAGGAGAACCATCTATTACTGAAGGTCTACCAGATAAGAGGCCCGACAGAGCAGTACTTCAGTAAATTCAAAAACGACAACTGGGCAATGGATGGATATGTGAGTACCGCACCGTTACACTACTTTATGCATGGGGTCTCGCAACGCCAGCACCGGCAAACAGAACTGATGGGGAGACGTCCTGTGAACCGGACCTGAGCCTTTAAACAGGACAGTCACGCATCCATAGACCTGCATAAATAAAGGTTGTTGCATTTGATTACTGTTTTCTGTCTTGTTCTCTCTCTCCTTCTTTCGAATCCAGGTGACAGCAGAGTCTGAGAAGAAAATGTTTGTTTACCAAGGTCATATCCACAGCAAAGATTTTGGGAAGTTTCAGCTGACAAGACAAGGTAAAATGATCCCTGCATGAAACTGTTGATTTGCCTTCTTCTTTCTTCATTAAAATGGCCCATAATTATTTACATTTACGGCATTTAGCTGACGCTCTTATCCAGAGCGACTTACAAGGTTAATCATATTACAGGTGGGCCAATGTAGTGTTAGGAGTCTTGCCCAAGGACTCTTATTGGTGTAGCACAGCATAGTCACCCAGACCGGGTTTCGAACCCCAGTCTCCCACATGTGGTGGTGGCTCCCTGGAGGGCAGTGGTATTATCCGCTGAGCTACACCAACCACATCCATATTCATCCACCCAAGTGTCTCGAGAGTCAGGACACATGATCTGTGTGAGCTATAACGGCTCGTCCCCAATTATTACTGAATGATCTATTCATATGGTCAATATTTACACTCATACACTCAGCACTGACACTCATCATCAAAAGATAGCTGCTCCCAGAAGGAAGTGTGGGATTGCAGTGCTGTCGGGTCTCTCAGTATGGCGTCGGGCCGCCGTGTTTGCTAACCCAACATGCCAGACGTCTCGGTATGGAGCTGTAGAGGTTCCTAATAGCGTCCTGTGATAATCCATCCCATGCAGCTTTAACACATACCAGATTTTGCAATAAGGCCCATCCTTGCTTAAATCACATGCCTGGCCGAGCGTAAACTTGAATCATTAGCATGTCTTACGATGTCACACCAAGTTTCATTCCCTCCGGTGAGTCCCTCTGGGTGCGGCTACTTTCTTGATAATGAATGGATTATGGAAAACTGGATTTTCCAAACCATACTGTTCCCTCTATATATAGAAGCCCTTTCAAAGTTGTGGTTTCTGTGATGTCACAAAAGCCAGCACGTTTACATATTCCCACCCACAACCCTATGAGTAGCCATGCCCACTCACTGTGCAATTAGTAGGTATAAGAAAAGTTTCAGATTGGACTGTGTATGGATGCGGTGCCTGCAGGAAAACCAGTAAGAGGAGAGCTCATTTACATATATCAGCCTTAAAGGCACAGTAACATAAACAGCCTGTATACATGTGAAGAGAGGTTGGAAAATGAATTACACGAAACCAGCAACTACACAATGGGGTGCAGTAGCTCACGGGACTGTGTGCACCTGCACTTTAACTGGATCTCTGCGCTGGAACATCGGAGCTGTGTGTTCTACATACTGAACATGTCTGCTGTACCTGTATGGCTGTTTTAGCAGTTCACCTGAACACTGAGCTGCTATGCTCACTACCTGCATTGTACACTATTATATACACACATCTGCTGTTCACACCTGGCTACCTCCACATACTGTACTTTGCAGGATCTAGGTCTTTCCCTTAGAGCCTTGACTTTAGCCGGTACGCTATGCACAGCAGTTCTATTAGCTTCATGCTAATTGCTCACGCATTTGTTTTTGCCTTTACCCTTACAGGTCTCATCACCACAGATATGGATTCCTCCAACCCTTACTATGGCACAAACAGCAGCTCAGTGGCGGCTGCTATACTGGTGCCGTTCTTTGCTCTCATTCTGTCAGGATTCGCTTTTTACCTCTACAAACACAGGTAAGCCCATCCGAGAGTGCCCCGCCCCCTCGCTTTAGCCATGACCTTCTGTCCATTGTTGGATGTTGATTTGCATTTGTCTCACTGCGGTTACGGGGAAACTCCTGTGCCCTCTCGTCAGTGAACGTGGCTGATTAGCAGCACGATTGATTAGCAGTGAAATTGAAACACTTCCTCTCTGAATTCGTTGCCATTGTTTGTTTGAAACAATCAAAGAAAGCTGAGCATAAAGAGCATGGGAGTTTTCCTACGTTTACCAAAGCAAAGAACACTGACCAATATGACATGCACACAACTGTCATGATGGGTGACAATTGCCCAATATTAAAACAAATAAAAAAATTGGCAGGGTACTATCACAAGAGACAGATGAGAATGAGAGACCCAAAGACGTAATCAGGGCCGGCTCCAGGTAAGACCCCAGAAGCTAAATCACTAGGCAACGAGCCCTCTGCTGCCACATTACCATCGTCTCCTTTTCTTTTTTCGCTCATCTTGTCAGAGGGAGAGGAGGATGCACGGTGTGTGTGGGGATGGAGGGAGTGGGTTGGTTGGGTGGTGTTAGGTCTGTCACGATTAAATAGCATCTGTTACAACACAGTAATGATAGAAGCATTGGATTTACTAAAGAACCCTTGAAGAACCATCATGTGTAGCGTACACCACAGCGGCATAATGCTGGTTCAGTCTCACAGCCCAGTTTCCCAACAAACTGTTCTCCTCAGTTCCCAAACGTTTACAGAGGGTGTGGTAAAACAACAGGTGATTAACACAGTGACTCCAGCTTCAATTGTTCCAGCTTATGTGGAAATGTGTTGCTGGCATCAATTTTTTTGTGCTCACCGGACAAAAACGAGTCCCCTGTCACTGAAATGTACCTAACAGCATCTAAGACCTCCACCAGCACCACTAACAGCTGTGACTGGACTTGGCATGGACTGGACAAGGTGGTGGATGCAGCCACATCAGTTCTCAGACACTCTTACATCAAAGAATTGGTCAGTTGGTCCAGATTTGGTGAATGCCTTGTCTGGCCTAATTCCCTGAATTCCCTGTAGACTGGGATTTTAGCCACTGCTGGTAGACCCGTATGTCCGTACGCTTCCATACACCTGCAGATTCAGCTACTTCCTTCACACTATGGTCTTTGGCCACGCCCACATGCAGTCACTCCTTTTAGCCAATCATTAACATCTGCTCTGGAGTGTTTTCCACACATGGAACGAGACACTCCCTGCACTGTAGCACCTCTTCCCAATCTATGGATCCCGTCACTCACACCGCACAGGGATTTATAGCCCTATCATCCTCGTGCAGCAGCGCCCTCTGCAGGAACCTGAATTTACTACCACCTGAAACACGCATGGTGACTCAGTTTTTGTCCGGTGAGCTCTTCTTCCAAGCAACAATACAGTTTTTTCAGTTTTAACATTTAATAGGGTGCCTTTGCCTAACTCCACCATGTTTCAGAATTGGGGTTGTATACATGGTCAGATGAAACTTGCATTACCTAAAGGCCACAGATCGATGCCCAATCGGCTTGACCTGGCAACCAGTGTGATATCAGCATTATGTCCCTGTGCCACTGTTCTACACTGTGCTACAGCTCTCTCTGTTTGGCATCAAAGTTAGTGAATGGAACCTTAATAACAAACTACGTCACAATAAGCGTTCCTATGCAGGTTTGTGCCATCAGAGGTCATTAAAGGCTTATGTAAGTGTCATTAGCCTTATGAACACTGTCCTACAATACAGCTCTTCTAACGTCATTCAGAGGACAGCAGCAAGTAACGCCTGTTTACTGGAGCTCCAGCAGTGTCGGTCCTCAGCTGGAGGTTCTACTCTAAACCTACTGAACCATGTGACTACTGAAACCAGTTTCACAACAGCGACAGTGCATGCCACCATATTCAGTGTATCCCATGACTTGATAGGTCAATTATGAGGGATGGCTAGCATCAATAGAACAGTGATTAGCATCGTTCTTATTGTAAGGTCATCTGTAACTAATTTAAGGTCAAAATTTAGACGTAGCATATATGAAACAGCAACCATTTCATCAATTTTGTTCTAGACTTTGGGTCCAATGGGTTCTATGTAGTACAGAACATGTTATCAGAGCATTAGAGCTGTTAAGTGGGAGCTTATAGATACCAAACACAAAGTTTTAAAATGGGCTGGTTTTGTCTAACGAGCTGGCTTTAGCGCTAACCAATCACATCACCGTTTTGTAAATGTGTCAATGAACTTTTTTTGCCAAAATTATTAATGATTTAAAAATAAACCTGTTCAAAATTTGACGTGGATATTAAAGAACAGTGCTGTTAGCATGTATGCTTGCAGATGTGTTTGAGTGCTGTGAGTAAAGACAATAAGAATAATTAAATAAATAATTGCGTATTTTTAGGATAATCGCCAAATAAACGCTTCCAATCGTGACAGGCCTGGATGGGCGCTAACTGTCTGGGTGGAGGGGATACGGTTGGGGTGGGGGTAGGGAGCCATGCTACGTTTGTGGTCTTCTTCATCTCTGTCTCTCTAATTCCAGCAACTAAAAGCCATCCCTGTTTATTTTCCGTTTGTGTAAATGTGCCACCGAAATGTCATGAGTCCTTTTCTTTCTCTCTTCTTTTTTCTCTTTGCTTTCTTTCTTTTTTTATTTGGAGTCGAGGTTCTTTGAAGTGTGACTCGGCCCTGGCGCTCCGGAGGATAGGGATTGCGAATTTAGGTTCGAGATGCAGGTCATTTATTTAGATTATCGTACAATTTGTGTGTGACCATAAATCACAGCAGTGGCGGAGGAGGCGGCGGCTGCGGCGGCGGGGCGGCCGGGAAGGGGCTATCAGTTACAGTTCTCTAACTTCTGCGGATTGGTGGAAAGCAGTGACCTTTCGAGAGCGGGATTATTTTAGGCCTTAATTATTAGAGCCGAGAAGAAGACATTTCTCCCCATCAGGCCTTGCGGAGAGATGCATTATGTCTCTAGTTTGTTTCCGAGTTTTGGCTGCTCATGACGGCCGTGATGTTTTTGTTTGTTTGTTTGTTTTTACCGCATGTAGTACATAATACATGTGCAGTTTTTGGCCAGCGGGCCTAATAGCCTCCCACTCGCTTTGATTCACGCTCCAAAGCAGGTTGGCAGGAGTTTGGAAATACGGGTTGGAGATATAGCATATAGGGGATTTGTTGCTGCCAATGGTGTCCTGCTCAACCACGGGGGCTTTATGCAGTCGCTCAGTTTTACATCAGCTCCTCTACCGTAGAGTCCAGCCTCTCAGTCATCCTGGACACTTAACCTTGCCTCTCTGTGGAGGTTAGGCTCGGCTGGGAAGCGTCGTGTAGGGACAAACTCTCGAAATGAATGCATGTGCGGAAAGATAGGGTGAAAATTGAAAAGTGGGAAAGAAACCCAGATGGTGATGTTTGCTTTTTTTCTTTGTTTCTTTTTTCTTTTTTTATTTCTTTTCTTTGGATAGCACGCATCTGTCTCTCCCCATCTCTGGACGAGGGCATCATGTCCTTTTATTTCTTGTTTTTTTGTAAAGCTCGATCTAACATTTCTAATGTCTATGTTACTTTTTAACTCATACAAATAAGCTCACCAGACAGAAACTGAGTCACCTAGTGTGTTTAAGGTGGTAGTAACTTCAGGCTCCTGCAGAGGGCGCTGCATGAGGATGATGGGGCTATAAATACTGTGGGGTGTGAGTGACGGGATCCATAGATTGAGAAGAGGAGGTACAGTGCAGGGAATGTCTCGTTCCATGTGTGGAAAATGGCTACAGAGCAGATGTTAATGATTGGCTAAAAGGAGTGACTGAGCATGTGGGCGTGGCCAAAGACCATAGTTTAAAGGAAGTGGCTGAATCTGCAGGTGTATGGAATCATACGGTCATACGGGTCTACCAGCAGTGGCTAAAATCCCAGTGTACAGGAAACTCTCCTCGGAATTGTGCTAGGGAAAGCATCCACCAAATCTGGACCAACTGTCCAATTCGTTGATGTAAGAGTGTCTGGACGTTGATGTGGCCTATATCCAGAAACTTGTCCAGTCCATGCCAAATCCAGTCACAGCTGTTATTGGTGCTGGTGGAGGTGTACAGGTGGTACGTGCTATTAGGTACGTTTCAGTCACAGGTGACTCATATTTGGTTTGGTGAGCTTATCTATACATGCCTATATATATACATATATATATACTTTGGAATGCACTGCTGTTCTTGTGAATGTCTGACTTTGCAAAGCTGAACTGTTACAGTGTAAATGTGAGCCTCGGGCTTTTGCCTGGTCTCCAGCGCTAACGTGATCGATCTCTTCCTTCGGCAGAACAAGACCAAAAGTACAGTACAACGGCTACGCGGGGCACGAGAACACGAACGGTCAAGCATCGTTCGAAAACCCCATGTACGACACCAACATGAAGCCGACGGAGGCCAAAGCCGTGAGGTTTGACACCACGCTCAACACGGTCTGCACAGTAGTATAGCCTCCGTTAGCAGCTCCGGACTGCACCTGCGTGCTCGGTTCCTTTTTCACCGAGCGCATTTTGGGAAGCGGGCTTGGACTTCACTCCGATCGATTTTCCGAACATGGACGCCTGTTGCTCTTTTTTTACCACAGTCACAAAAGACGAGGAAAAAAAAAACAAAAAACAGTCAAAGACACAAAACTGAGCGTCCTCTTTTTTAACTGAAGCAGCTCGCGTTGCTGTCTGTGGTCAGGACAAGTGACCGGAGCAAGGAACAACACCACTAACAGCACACGTAGGATGAAAAGGATTTTTTTTCTATCCTCTCTTTTTTCATGTCATTCTCTCTACCCCTCTTCCCCACCCCATGCCGCCGCCGCCCTTCCAAAAACAACAACAACAAAAAGAAAACAAAGGATCGGAAAGATGTTGGAGCGTCTTCAGAAGCTGCCAAGTTGCTCTGGCCCAGTGTATTCTCTTCAGTGAAGACAAAAGGACAGTGAACAGAGCAACGGGGACTGTTGCGGCTCGACCACGTGTCTTCTACAGAACTCGAGACGTTAGGACAAGCGCAAGACTCTGATCCTCGGGCTGCGGACGGGAACGGTCAGCAGCCGCCGTGCTGGGTGGGGGGAGGAAAAAAATAAAAACTTTGTCGCACAAATTTTGCACTAGAATGAGAAGGACATGGACTCTGTTGAACACACACGGGGAAAAAAGAATAATATACAGGGTTACCGAGCATATGTATATAAACATAGAACTCCATATCCATAATGGGCATGATGTCCTGCTACGTCTATCGAAAGAGAGAGAGAGAGAGAGAGAGAGAGAGAGAGAGAGAGAGTCCGATTATATTTTGGGAATTAGCTCTGAAAATAAAGTTCTGTTTACGTTTACATGAGACCCGGAAGGTTCTAAGGACACACTCTAAAGCTTTGAAACTTTTCCATGTTTATCTCCTTCCATTCCCATTCCCCTCCGGAAGCATCTCTGACGTGGACGCCTCGCTCGCTGATCCGGTGGAGACGTCTGGTCAGAGAGTCTACACGTTTTTTTGTTTTTCGTTCTTGTTTTCCACCGAGCACTCAGACGCTCGTCGCTCAGCTTCCGCCTTATCCCTTCTCCTCCGGCTTGATCCCATCCGACCTGGCTTACAGTATGTTTCAAATACCTCTCGTGCGGACGGATAGGAATTTATTTTGAAGAATGCTGCACTCATTCGTTCTGCTGACGTGTCGGTAATCACACCTTCTAGGCCATCAGCGTCTGATGCCTTTATGAGATTTCCGTCATTTTCCCCTCCTTTTCAACCACGTCCTGTATCTCCCCACGCCGTTCTCTGAGGTGCAGAGGCACTGAGATGGAAGGTGGAACGTCCTCTCGAAGAAACACTGCCTTATTAGAGATTCGTAAGCATGACGGGGCCGCTACGGTTCCCAACGACCTGTATCATCACCTAGTTAGAGAGAGTCCAGGGCTTCTTGGGTGCATATTCACTGTGATTTAATTCGTCGTTTGCTGGCTTTTCTCGGACCATGCTGGTTAACAGTGTATGCGCTCTTTGGAAATGCTCCCGTTTATTCTGTGGAATTCCATGAACTTCCGGATCCTGGTTTCTTTTGTGTTTCTTGAAAGAAAGGAATATGGCATCATACAAACTCGCGCTTCAATGCGTCTGATGTACGATCCAACGTACGCGACGCCCTGTCATGTGTTTTGGCTTCGGGGACATCACAGATGAGGAATCTTGTTATGTAAAAACCCCAGACATTCGCGGTATTCCAGACAGATCCATGTTTATGCACAAGTTCCGCACTAACCGTGCCGGGTTGGACTAGACAGGTCAAAGCGAGCAACTTCTAACGGTCCTTGGGTTCCGTCCCTCTCTCGACACGAGCGTCATCTTACGACAACCTAGATAATCCACATCTTGCCTTTCTCCAGGCTTGCTGCAATAATGCCGCCTTTTCGTTCCCCCGTGTTTTCCACCACTGTAAAATAGTTTACCACCTCGGCAAGCTGTACAACAACCGCGTTCGGAAACCACCAGTCACGCTCTTTACTCACCCGCATCATTCTATCATGTGCTGCTGACTTGAAGTAGGTGCAAAAGAGAAATTGTTTTTGTACAGAAATATATTTTTTATGAGGAATTTGTAAAATGATGAAATATGCTGTACTTTTTTGATTAAATGTAGGTAAAATTGTTAAAAAATAAATGTTTTTACTGTATAAAATGTAAATTAATGGTTTATCTACCTATAAATATATATATCTATGGTTGAAACATTTTCCAGCCAATGTCAGTATGTACGAGCTTTTATGGCATATCCCGCTCGTATGTGTTCTTTGACGTGAGAGAAAATGATGAACCCTAGAGAACTGTACTACAGATTGTTAAAAGACACATATTTTGAGAAACATTATTTCAGATAAATATTAAAAGTATTTTAAAATATAGAATCACTTTTCTTTCCATTCCACCACATGCTGTTCCAGGAAAGAACATAGCAGGTAAGTAATGGGCAGGCGCTGGTAGCAAAACCTCTGAATAAGGTTTGGTAGAAGACGACTCTCTGACCTGGTACAAACCTGAAAGCTGAAAAAAAAACAAATAAAAAAAATCAATAAATTAAACAGAAAATGCCATTTTAGCATGTGTGTTATGATATCCAGTGCAGCCTGGAAGTGATTGATAGTGATAGATGGTGAATGATGGTGGTCTTTTGGGTTATTTTGGCTCTGATATCCAGCACATCGGAAACTGTAAAGCTGGACTGCAGACTGCCGGCCTCAACTCCGGCCGCTGTGTAGGAATGTTGAAATTACAAGCCTTGTTATACATGACCCTCTAGTGATGCACTAAATTCTAGCAAAACTGTGTGAAAATCCAAGTTTAGATTTTTAGAACAGGTCACAGAGTTCAGGTCTATCAGAAAAGAGTTCAAGACTTCAGAACTTCAGACCTATCACAGAAGACTTCAAGACATCAGGCATATCAGAGAAGAGCCCAAGACTTCAGGCTTATAAGAGCTCAAGACTTAAGACCTGTCAGAGAAGAGTTTAAGTCCTTAAACCTTTCATAGAAGAGTTCAAGATTTCAGGCTTATCATAGAAGAGTTCAAGACTTCAGGCTTATCATAGAAGATCCCAAGACTTCAGGCCTATTAGAGGAGAGCCTTAGACTTCAAATCTGCCAGAGAAGAGTATAAGACTTCAGGCCTATCAGAGAAGAGTTCAGGATTTCAGGATTATCATAGAAGAGCCCAAGACCTCAGGCCTATTAGAGGAGAGCCCAGGACTTCAAACCTGTCAGAAAAGAGGTTAGACTTCAGACCTGTCAGAGAAGAGTTCAAGATTTCAGACTTATCAGAGAAGAGGCCAAGACTTCCGACCTATTAGAGAGATGTTTAAAACTTTAGACCTTTTAGAAAAGAGTTCAAGACTTCAGGCTAATCAGAGAAGATCCCAAGACTTCAGGCCTTTTAGTGAAGAGTTCAAGACTTAAGATCTTCAGAGAAGAGTTTTAGACTGCAGATTTATAAAAGAAGAGCCTGAACCTTCAGGCCTATTAGAGGAGAGCCCAGAACTTCAAACCTGTCAGAAAAGAGGTTAGACTTCAGACCTGTCAGAGACGAGTTAAAGATTTCAGGCTTATCAGAGAAGAGGCCAAGACTTCTGGCCTATTAGAGAGATGTTTAAAACTTTAGACCTTTTAGAGAAGAGTTCAAGACTTAAGATCTTCAGAGAAGAGTTTTAGACTTTAGATTTATAAAAGAAGAGTCTGAACCTTCAGACCTATCAGAGAAGAGTTCAGGATTTCAGGTTTATCATAGAAGAGCCCAAGACTTCAGGCCTATTAGAGGAGAGCCCAGGACTTCAAACCTATCAGAAAGGAGGTTAGACTTCAGACCTATCAGAGAAGAGCTTGAGACCTCAGACCTACCATGGAAAAGCTTGAGACTTCAGACTTTTAGAGAAGAGTTTAAGGCTTCAGACCTATCAGAGAAGAGCTTGAACCTTCAGACCTTCAGATAAGAGCTCAAGACTTCAGACTATCAGAGTAGAGCCCAAGACTTCAGACCTGTCAGAGAAAAGCCCAAGACTTCAGACCAATGAAAGAACTTAAGGCTGCAGCTACAATGGGTGAGTTTCCTTTATACGCTGTTGTGTTGGGCAGCTTGGGTTTTATCTCTGGACTTGTATCTGGCAAGTCCATCTAGGTAGCCAGGTTCCCTCATCAATCAGTGACACAAAACAAAGGGTATTTATTTACCTCCAACTTTCAGCACTCTGACAGTTTCTCTCAGGGGCTGAAGAAATCTCTTCTTTTTCTCCACTTCACGGATGAGTTTCTCCTCATCAATTTAGAGGTGGAACGGCGGAGAGATGCGAGCCATCAGAAAGAGAAACTATTTTTGTCTGTCAGAAATGTGCTCTGGCGCTCGCAGCTGGTGTAGACAGCTTCATTAGTTATGAAGTGAGCTTTTAGCTTTGTCGCCTGCCGTTAGGACACAGAGAAACAGAGGAGAGCTAAAAGTTTCTTGCTACACTTCACAAGTTCACTTTGTTACTTTGAGGAAGATCAGAGCCCTGCACAGACTCAGAAGACCATACGTGATCTCAGTGTTAGTGTAGATAGCTCCAGTGGTGGGTAGATGCTCAAGTAATGCTTTCAGGTTTACTTCTCTTAGACTGTCCTGGAATCACAACCCAAGTCCAGTAAAGTTGGGATGCTAAAATCTACATAAATGTAAATAATAACAGAATGCATGATGCATTTTATTCCCTGGAGAACATAGAACACATAGCAGATGTTTATGAAAATGATGAACCCATTTGGAACTTGGCGGCAACCCATCTCAGAAAAGTTGGGACATGGGAAACCAAAGGCGCTGGTGGTGCTAACAGCTATAGGAGTAATTTGCAACTAAGTCACATGACTGGGTATAAAAAGAGCATTGTGGAGTCTTTCAGAATCGAAACTGGGCAGAGGTTCGCCACTCTGCAAAGAACTGCCTTAAAATTTTGGAACAATTTTAGAAAAATTGCCAGGACTTTGGATATTCCAGGATCTACAGTACAGATACAACACACATTCAGAGAGTCTGGAGAAACTCTAGGGCACAAGGGACAAGGCCGACGATCAATATGAGATACTCATGACCTCCATAGCGCCCTCAGGTGGCTCAAGCATATTCATTAAAGCAAACAATAATACATTTCAGTTTCTGTACATTTTCACATTAGAACCGTTTGTGCCAATCATGCTTCTACACAGAAGAATTCAACCTCCACATTTAAGCCATCTGTGCAGCAAAACACCCACACACCGGGGGGCAGTGAGCACAAGTGCCCGGAGCGGGGGGCAGCCCAATCCACGGTGTCCGGGAAGCAGCTGAGGATTACGCGGATCGCTCAAGGGCACTTCAGTCATGTTCTTTCAGTTCAGGGAACTAAACCAACGACCTTCCGAGGTTCCCTAACATCCAGCCCATGACTGCCCTAGACTACCCTCAGGGGGCCATTTTAATCCTGAATATGATTTTATAATTATAAGGATATTATTTTAAGAGTCTTGGGTGTAGGGCCCATCCTCGGCCCAGGTCTTGGAGCATCAGATCGCCCCTGGTTTGGTGGAGGAAGAAGGGAAACATTGGCACCTGGAAGCAGCATTAGGGATAAGCAAGTGGAGTCAATTTAACGAGGGGTGTAGACGAGCAACTCGGGGGGAGTAACGAATGAATGACGTAGCATTAGAGCCTTTCTGGCTGAACCTTCACTAACACTTCCACATACTGTCAACTAGGCTTTCAAGATGGCGCTGAGAGAAGAGCACAGCCCCGTAAGAACAGCTCTGATGGTTAGTTTAGTCAAATATCCCCCTGTAATTAAACTATTCATATCTGCTTAATGTTGAAGCCAAAAATGGAGGGTGATAAAGATGAGGGCCTGGTTCAGAGGCTAACAACCAGACACCATCTGCAATCCACCATGATGGCCATTCACTCAGAAATAAGGTTTTTGCCTCTGGTTCTGATCCAAGAACTGAGCCGACTTCAGGCAGACGGTTTGTTCGGATATTTAGAAGAGCGGAGTTTCGAGCCTTCAAGGAAGACATTAACAAGATCATTAACGGCGCAGCATATTGTCAACTACATGAGCTCACTTGCCAAAATATAATTTACTGGATATATAGAGATGCCACTCAGGAGCCCAGAGCCTCAACTAAATGGTAAATGTGTGTATAATGTGCATTAAAGGGTCCCATACTTTCCTCTTCTGTCTACAGCCCCCCAAATCACTACATCCAGCCCTGAAACCACTTCCCACCAAAACTGTGATTTTAATATTTTATTATTTCAGCTGGGGGTCTGTACAATGCAAGCAGGAGAGGCCTGGGGTTTATTCCCTTGGTCCTCTCTGTGTGGCGTTTGTATGCTCGCCCTGTGTCTGTCGGGGTTTCCACCATGTGCTCCAGTTTCCTCCCACAGTCTAAAGACATGCAGTCAGGTGAATTTGAGAGATATCAAATTGACCCCCCCACCCCCACCACAGGTGTGTGTGTGTGAGTGCATGTGTATGTCTATCTGCCCTGCAATGGACTGGCGGCCTGTCCAGAGTGTTTCCTTCTTTCCGCCCATTGAATGTGGGGTAGGCTCCAGCAGCCCCTACGACCCAAAAAGGTATGGGCGACCTGTCCAGGGTGCTTAGTGCCCTCCCACCGTTACACACTGGGGTAGGCTCCAGCAGCCCCCACCACCCAGAAGGACTGGCGACCTGTCCAGGGTGCTTCCTGCCTTCCCACCATTGAACACTGGGGTAAGCTCCAGCAGCCCCCGCCACCCAGAAGGACTGGCGACCTGTCCAGGGTGCTTCCTGCCCTCCCATCATTAAACACTGGGGTAAGCTCCAGCAGCCCTCGCCACCCAGAAGGACTGGCGACCTGTCCAGGGTGCTTCCTGCCTTCTCATCATTGAACTCTGGGGTAAGCTCCAGCAGCCCTTGTCCACCAAGAAGGACTGGCGACCTGTCCAGGGTGCTTCCTGCCTTCCCACCATTGAACACTGGGGTAGGCTCCAGCAGCCATCGCCACCCAGAAGGACTGGCGACCTGTCCAGGGTGCTTCCTGCCTTCCCATTATTGATCTTTGGCGTAAGCTCCAGCCGCCCCGCCACCCAGAAGGTGACCTGTTCAGGGTGTATGACAAATCCAAAATCTTTCAATGGCCCACATATAGGTACATCCAAATAACCCTTCCCTTGTAGCTGACCTAGTAAAGGTGTTTAGGCAGTTGGTCGCTCAGTCGTTAACTAACCAGCTGCATTTTGCTACATCATTATTTCAGCATGAGTGAACAGAACGTTTAGAGTTGAGCCTATAAGTGCCATTTGCATCTCAGGAGTACCAGAGAAGAGCCGATGTCAGTAAAGCTGACAAATGTGAATAAATTAACCAGAGAAAGAGTCAAAACATTACAAACGTCAACGTCTGTCTTTTCCATGGAACACTCAGAGCGACGGATGACCAAAGAACCCTAACCCGAAACTTTTAGAACAGATCAAGAGCAGTATCCAGGATGTAGGCGCAGATGTGTCAAAGACTAGCATAAAGAGAGGAACGCACCAGCTTGACTTCAGAGGGTTCATCACAAGATGAAAACCACTGGGAAGCTTCAGGTAAAGAGAGGCCAGGTTACAGTTTGCTGAAAAGTACATAAAAAGAAACTGGAGTTCTCAGACAGAGTCTTGTGAGTTGCGCTCCTAAGCTGGGCTGCAGTCTTGGTGGGCTGCATTTCTGGAGCGTTACACCATTCAAGGCTGTTCCCATCAGAAGGCTTCTTCAAAGACGGCTGAGTAATGCAGCCTACATTCTGGCGGAATTTCGAGGACGGGGCCGAAGGATCCTGACCCAAAGAAAGTTCAGGAGAAATGCCGAAACGTAGAACAAGCACAGAATTTCAGCACAACGTTAAGTTATTAAAGTCTGAAAAAGTTGAGACAGTATGAAGACCCAGATTAAAATAACACAGCGTTTCATACGTTAACGCTGAACCCTAGAGATTTCATATTTTGTCGGGTCTTCAGTTATGAATATATACCCATCAGCAAAGGAATGGTTGCACCAAGAAGAAAGTCTTACTAGGAACAATAAATAATACCCTACACATACAGGAGTCTCAGTATGGCGTCAGGCCGCCATGTTTGCTAACCCAACACACCAGACGTCTCGACATGGAGTTGTAGAGATTCCTAAAGGTGTCCTGTGGGTTTGCGGTAGGGGTGGAGGTGGAGTGACACCAGGCCTACTGGACATGTGACATCTGACAAAAAACGTTCATCTTGGTGCTGACCACGGTGCCTCCACACAAATTCATTGGTCATCTCCACCAAGACTAAAGCGGTACTCGTCACTGAGGCTGACCTGCTGTCATTTTGAGTTACCCCATGGCAGTCTGGCACGACCCTATGGCAGTTACTGGTGATGTTGACGTGGTGTTAAGGACAGTCGGTGTGGATGCAGTCCTACATGGTGCAACCATCTGCCAACGGTGCTGGAGGACTCATGGAAGACATCATAGCTTGCTGAATGTCTGCAGTCATGGTTGTTGGGTCAGTCAGGTACAGTGATAAGGCCTGTCCTTGCTTACGTCACATGTGCAGCCGGGTGTGAAACTTGAATCGTTCGCATGTCTCACAATGTCAAACCCACCCACCAAATTCCATTCCTGTCGGGTGATTCCTTCTGGGTGCAGCTTTGATGATAAGTGTACATCCATTCCTGCATTTCAGGCCTGCAACATGTTCCAAAAGAGTTGGAACAGTAAAGCATTTACCATTTAGCAATGTTACTCCCCAAACACTTTCCTGCATACTGCTTTTGGACCCAGTCATGATTCCACTCAGCTACCGACACCTGTTTAAAAAAATTGCATCGTTTTTGTTTTTGTTTTTTTTTATTGTCTTTTTGCCTGATTATTAGCCCTAAATTGCCCCAGCCAAAGCTTTTTTGGGATGTGGTGCAGGTCTGAAATATATTACATAAATATATATAGATGTATATTAATAAAGGAAATGAAGATGACCAGCCTACAGATGAAATATCCAGCGTCTGTACTTTCAGCCATCAAATGAAATTCAATGTAAATGTAAAAACCCCTGCATTGTCTTGTACTTGCATTTTTCATATTCTCCCAACTTTGAGACTGTCAGTTGAATTCTAAAAGCTTGTACATGTTGACGTTGGTTTTCTGCTTGTTTATGTGTTTATGGGTCTTCTTTTCTACCAATATTTAGCTTGTGGTTCTAAGAAGGCCTAGCTAGACTAAATCATTCAAGAGCCAATACTAACACAAGCATAGTAAAAGTACAAACTGGATGAAACTACATGAACAGTTTGTATCTTGCAGGATAAAACTTTATTACAACGATAGAAAGATATGTTCTCAAATTTCAATTGTTGACTTCTTTACATTGATATCATAAAGCCTTTGCACAGTGTTCCTTTTTATTCCCATTAGGCAAAAACCATGAGGAGTCTTCACATAACAGCACTGTCAAGGCTGCAGCCGAGTATTTGGAAGATCCACAGCATCCTCCTTTCGGGGTGATGTAACAAAAAATGCATGGGGAAATGGAGCAGATCCAAAATGATCTGAAGTAGAGATGTCAAGCTGGGTTCCTTCCAGGCCTCAACTCTGTAGAGCTTAGCCTTCAGTCTCATTCAGCCTCGTCAGCTCATTAACAAGGCCTTAATGAGTTGAATCGAGGACAATGTACAGCATAAACTAAGCCAAGATGGCGTATGCCAATTCAAGTGAATGGGTCGGAAAGGCGACTGCTGGTAGACCCGTATGACCGTACGCTTCCATACACCTGCAGATTCAGCTACTTCCTTCACAATATGGTCTTTGGCCACGCCCACATGCAGTTGCTCCTTTTAGGCAATCACGAACATCTGCTCTGGAGCGTTTACCACACATGGAACGAGTCATTCCCTGTACTGTAGCATTTAGGGTTGCCACCTTTCCTCCCCATCATTCTCGTGCAGCGCCATCTGCAGGAGCCTAAAGTTACTACCACCTTAAACACACAAGTTTTGTCCAATGAGCTTCTCTTTCAAGCACCAGTTTGGATGGGTTAACAGTGAGATGGGTTAATTTCTCAGTTTTAACATCCAACCACCCTAGTGATGCAATGTGACTTAAATGAGCTCAGTTTAAATTTTTATTTTAAATGTGTGGTTTCTATACGGTATACCCAAAATTAACTCTCGTCAATGATGTCGGTGTTTTCTAAAGAACGGTCCACCCTTAAAATCTGATGCTCTGCACTTTGTGGAGTTTAATTTCCCTTGTGTTGAGCTGAAACAATATAACTGTATCAGCGTCCAGTTACTTGCAGACTCCAGTCTCTGAGCAGCCGTGCACCTGCACTTCTAACCCCCGTTTTAAATATGCCAGTTTATTGGTATTGTGTATACATTATGCAGGGGCCACTAGGGCCCCGTGTTTGTTATTGAATCAGGCCTTTTTGCGCTCTCGGTTGTTTACGCATTCTACACATATTACACTTCCTCTTAATTACTTTAGACCTACTCCTCACAGCTTTAGCCACTGCAGATTTGGCTCAGCAGTCAATGGCATTGATCTGAGGTGGCCTCCTTCTGCATGCTCGACGAAGAGTGGCCGATGGACCTCTGCTGATTCAGTGTGTAATCACACACTGATTGGACATTCAGGATTCTCAACACCTCTTTTCATGTCCTGAGCAGCTTTAGTTACAGCACATGCGCTGCAGACGTAGGACATTCATTTCTAGTCATTTGTAACTTTAGAGAAAACTGTCCTTATCGCTGTACCTGACTGACACAACAGCCACGATGCCTCCATGAGTCATCCTGTTAGTGCCAGCACCATTGGCAGACGGCTGCACCACACAGGACTACATGCACACAGACCGTTACCACAACTGTCCTTAACACCACGTCACCATCACCAAAGACTGCAGTGGTGTCGTACCAGACTGTCATGGAGTGACTCAGAATGGCAGCGGGTCATCTTCAGTGAAGAGTCCTGCTTTCGTCTTGGCGGAGACGACCAAAGAATCAGGCACCGTGGTTAGCACCAAGATCAACGGCTTGTTGTCACATGTCTGGAAGGCCTGGTGTCCCTCCACCTCCACCCCTACCACACCATCTGCAGGAACTGTGTGAGGATATTCAAGCTGCATGGGATGGATTATCACAGGACACCATTAGGAACCTCTACAGCTCCATACCGAGACGTCTGGCGTGTTGGGTTAGCAAACACGGCAGCCCAACACCATACTGAGAGACAGACTTCTGTATGTGTAGCTCAATAAATATTGATCATATCAGTCTAAATTTATCATCAGTTATTGATCCTGGTCACCTTTATCGCACCGCACTCCCACACCTCCTTCTGGGTGCAGCTGTTCTTTTGATGATGAGTGTATGCTTAGTTCCATCCCTCCTGTCCAGCTATCTACCCTCAGCTGCAGGTGAGCAAAACATCGAGAAATACCACATATTCTGTTTGGCAGCTTCCCAGGATAAGAGTAGATTAATGCATAGGACCATGCTTTCTTGGCTCACTTACCTGTCTGGAAACGCCTCGTTTGTGGCATCAGGGAAGAAATCCATAATCAGCGCAATCAGTGGCGCATATTCTATTCATCTTGTTCAGTCCACGTTCTGCTGATTGTGGCTCCCATCCAATTTCCTGCTTTCGTCCTCTCAGCCTTGTCATTAGCTGTGGTCGAGGGGCACACCTCTGGAGCTCATTAGCTTTAAGCACTAAATACTCGCTTAAACAGAATCATGAGTAAACACGATCCGGCCTGCGAGCCGCTCTCAGCCTGTTTACAGCATCCACCATTCTTGATTATTCACTCAGTGCTCGTTTAATGCCTGGGCAAGAAGGTAACGCAGCTCACGTTAAAATAAGGCATGTCTGTTGATTCTGCCGGAAAAGCTTTCAGAGACCTGCGTGAACGTGCTCTGTAGCCATGAAGGGTCAACACATGGTCAGGAACCATACTCAGGCTGTGGTATGCAACTGATCCCCACCAGCCTGGACTGCTAACACAAGGCCGATGGGTCCATGGGTTCCTGCTGTGGTGCCGAATTCTAACCGTATCATCTGTGTGCTTCAGATCAGGCTTTGTTATATCCAGTTCTGGTGAGCCTGTGTCCACTGCAGCCCCAGCTTTGTTTGGGCTGACAGAGGTAGAACCCATTGTGGTCTGCTGTTGTAGCCCATCCACCTGAACACGGATGTGACAGAAAGATAGACAGACGAGCAGAATTTGGACGGATGGATGGATGGATGGAGGGATGGACGAACAAACAGACAGATGGACAGATAGATTAGCTAAATTTTGACTGTTGGACTGATGGATGGATGGATTGATGGATGCTGTATAGATAGATAGATA
The DNA here is from genome assembly GCA_024036415.1 of Prochilodus magdalenae. Classification (NCBI taxonomy): domain Eukaryota; kingdom Metazoa; phylum Chordata; class Actinopteri; order Characiformes; family Prochilodontidae; genus Prochilodus; species Prochilodus magdalenae. Next base: position 229,245 of record JAMWET010000571.1, read on the forward strand.
GATAGATAGATAGATAGATAGATAGATAGATAGATAGATAGAAGGACAGACGGATTGATTGTTGATTGATTGATAGATAGACAGACAGACAGAGAGAGAGAGAGGAATAGAGGGATAGGTAGACAGACAGAGGGGGATGGATTGATGAATGGATGGACGAATAAACAGAAACAGACAGACAGACGGACAGATAGATGAGCAAAATTTGGACTGATGGATGGATGTATGTATGGATGTTCGATGGATAGACAGATACAGATAGTAGACAGACAGACAGAGATGGATAGATGCATGGATGGATGGATGGATGGATAGATAGATAGATAGATAGATAGATCTCTGATCTGCAGGCGGAGAAACGGGCTTATGGGCAGAGGGATGCTGTGGGAGGCGTCTTCCTTGTGTTGAATGAAAGGGCAGTGTCCTACTTTCAGCTGTGTCTCCAGTTTGGTGTTTGGTGGAATCCTCGGTGAACCTGCTGGAGGCTAAACTTTAACGTTTAAAACGTTACTGTAGCTTTAGTGACAGTTACATCTGGTGTCCTCCTCTAACCTATCGCTGTGTGGCACGCCGCTAGAGCATCTGATTCTACACAGTTTGACATCCCAGTTTGCCTTCCTGTCATTCCCACACTGCGCCATGCAAAATTGAGCTTGGCGATGTATAATTAAAGTCTACTGTCTCGTATAGACGCTTGATTAAGGAGCCGCGTCCGACTCTGAGATTCCTCTTTCTCCTGAACCTTCTCCAAATCAGCCCCTGCAGAAACTGTTGAGCTGTGACAAACGACGTACCTTGCACAGGAGGCGGGAAAACTAGCCCTTAGGAGGGCCAATGGAAAAATGGAAGTGTAATGTTAACTGTTGTCCGGGAACACTGCTGCCACTATGGTTTCGGAAGGTTCGGAACGCTGCTCTGGCTCTGACTGGCATTCTGGATGCCACCTCAGATTAATTTATTTATCTTTGAACTGGGCGGCTCTGTGTGAATGGTCTCAGCAGTGAGGAAGCGAGTTCGCACAATGGCAAGAGCTCCAGCATTCCAACGCTCCTTACATCCATCACCAATCACAGGGTCACCTCACTTCACGATAGACAGATACAGATAAACAGATAGTAGAAAGACAGACAGGGGCGGATCGATGGATGAATGGATGGATGGATTAATGGATGATGTATAGATAGATAGATAAATAGACAGATAGATAGATTAACTAACTATAGATAGATAGATAGACAGACAGACAGAGGGACAGACAGAGGGATAGATAGATAGATAGATAGATAGATAGATAGATAGATAGATAGATAGATAGATAGATAGATAAAAAGATAGATAGACTGACAGACAGACAGACAGAGGGGTAGATAGATAGATAGATAGATAGATAGATAGATAGATAGACTGACAGACAGAGGGGTAGATAGATAGATAGATAGATAGATAGATAGATAGATAGATAGATAGATAGATAGATAGATAGATAGATAGACGGACAGACAGACAGAGGGATAGATAGATAGATAGATAGATAGATAGATAGATAGATAGATAGATAGATAGACAGACAGAGGGATAGATAGATAGATAGATAGATAGATAGATAGATAGACAGACAGACAGACAGACAGAGGGATAGATAGATAGATAGATAGATAGATAGATAGATAGATAGATAGATAGATAGATAGATAGATAGATAGATAGATAGATAGATAGATAGATAGATAGATAGACAGACAGAGGGATAGATAGATAGATAGATAGATAGATAGATAGACAGACAGACAGACAGACAGAGGGATAGATAGATAGATAGATAGATAGATAGATAGATAGATAGATAGATAGATAGATAGATAGATAGACGGACAGACAGACAGACAGAGGGATAGATAGATAGATAGATAGATAGATAGATAGATAGATAGACGGACAGACAGACAGAGGGATAGATAGATAGATAGATAGATAGATAGATAGATAGATAGATAGATAGATAGATAGATAGACAGACAGAGGGATAGATAGATAGATAGATAGATAGACAGACAGACAGACAGAGGGATAGATAGATAGATAGATAGATAGATAGATAGATAGATAGACAGACAGAGAGAGACAGATAAATACATGGACAGACAGACAGATAGATAGATAGATAGATAGATAGATAGATAGATAGATAGATAGATAGATAGATAGACGGACAGACAGACAGAGGGATAGATAGATAGATAGATAGATAGATAGATAGATAGATAGATAGATAGATAGATAACCTAATCCACCTTCACTCAGGCACATAGTAACCTCAGGGTTTCTGTTCCTCTTCAGCACTGAGAAAAGTCTGATCTCCGATCTGCAGGTGGAGAAACAGGGGCTTATGGGTAGAAGGATGCTGGGGGAGGCGTCTTCCTTGTGTTGAATGAAAGGCCAGCAGGAGCGCCAACATTCCGACGTTCCTTACATCCATCACCAATCACTGGTCACATCACTTCACAATACGGCCCTGTTTACAATGAAATGTCAGCGACACCAGGGCCCCTAATATTCCCAGCTCTTTTCGTGATGATGCCCCAGGCTGTTGTGTTAGGCTTGGGAGAAACCTTTCATGCCAGGTGGAATCGTTCCTTGATGGTTCCTTTCACAGCCTTGAAAGGGCTCCTTTATAGGAAAACCTGAATACCCCAAGCGTTTTTCTTGATGGAGTATTGGAAGGGAAGAAGATTTATGGTCCTACAGTGCTGTGCCGCATCCATCTTTCAGACCTGCTCCTGTCAAATCTAATCACTGCTATGTGGAGTAAGCAGGAATGGAGTCTTAGTTGTTCTGGATATCACCTTATTGAAACACATGGTCCTGATTCATATGGCCAAAGGTATGTGGATGGCCTTTCTGAAATGAGGCCAGGTGTTTCAGACGCACCCAGGTGCAGAGCATCAACCATGCAGTCGTGAAACCCCACCGACAAACTGTGGCAGCCTTCAAACCGAAAGAACCCTGGTTCTCAAACTGGTTCTGTTCAGGTTTCGAAGAACCTCAGTGCTGTTCAGGGAGCCATTCTCCACTTGCACCAGTTTTTATCAGAACCAAAGAAAATGAAAGAATATGCCCCTTTTAAACTGAAAGAACCCTGGGTTTTTGAACTGGTTCTGTTCAGGCTTTATAGAACCTCAGTGCTATTCATGGAACCATTCTGCACCAGTTTTTATTGGAACCAAGGAACATCAAAGGATGTCTCTTTTAAACTGAAAAAACCCTGGTTTTTGAACTGGTTCTGTTCAGGTTCTGTAGAACCTCAGGGCTATTCAGGGAACCAGTCTGCACCTGGACCACTTTTTATTGGAACCAAGGAACTTCAAAGGATATGTCCCCTTAAACCAGAAGAACCTGGTTTTTGAACTGGTTTGTTCTGTTCAGGGCTTCTAGGGAAACCAGTCTGCACTTGCACCTTTTTAGGGAACCAAAGGATGTTCCTGCACCCAAAGGACCCACTTTTTATTCAGTTACATTCACGCTTTAAGGAATCTTGGTGCTTTTCAGGGACCCATGTCCAGTTTTGTATGGAACCAGTGAATGTCAAAGAAATGTCACCTGGTTTTTGAACTGGGGCATTCTGTAGAACAACTCACAGCCGTGCTGAGTGTTCTGTTGGATAATTTACATTGACTAAAACTTTGAGCCCAGACATGCCGAACAGGCCAGTTCAGCTAGAGAGATCAACACACAGACTCTTATGCCAGCAAACAACTCATACAGGGGTCGGCTGACCTGGTTTTAGACCACAATCATTTATTAGTATGGGTGTAGGGCCTCTTTTTGCGGCCAATTCAGTTGTTGGAATGACATATACTTTCCAGTGGTCAGAGGGAGTTTAAAGCCATTCTTCTTGCAGGATACCAGGAAGGCTGGTGGAGGAGTCCTTCTAAAACCCTGGATACCGTGGGCACCATGACTTGCTGCTTGGTCAGATGCGCCACAAGACGTGCACCAACCTGTCCTCTTTTGGAAACTCTGGTAACAAGGGCCTGTGTGCATTGTGTATTTGTGAACTGTGCTCTAGCTAAGAACCCTCAATACACTTACTGGTGCAATGTGCAATTAATGAAGAAATTGGTCAAAGGTGCAATTTAGCCTGGCAACCCCAAATGACCCCAGCAGTTTCATTGTCCAACCCCTGTACGTCATCTACTGGTGATACGAGGACAGAGAAGAGGTTCTTCAGGTGACCACTGGGTGTCGCCATTGTTGCCTTCTCTTTCCTCAACACAACAGATGCTGTCATAGTTCATGCTGAAGAACCTACTATTCTTCGGTTTCAGCAGAGACAAACCTTTCCGGTTCTGAACGTATGTTTCACCGAACAGTTTGACGGAATGCACACAAACTGGAATTGACCAGTTCCACACTGTTGGAGTAAGGCTTAACTGAGGACCTCGGGAACTCAAAACCTTTCACCATTATCAGTTACTGACTACTAGATCTGCCGCAGTCAACTGTAGGTGCTAGAAATGTGAAGTGGCACCATCAGCACAAGAACTGGGTTCCCATGCAACTGCACGCATACCAAACACTGAGCCTGAAGCATCATACATGCTGCCGTAGGGAACACCGACTGGGAACCCAATGAGAAGCTCAAAGACACTTGCTCTCTCCAGCATGTGGTGTGCAGCCCGGCGTCCTTCTCTCTCATACTGACCAGTTTATAAGGAGTCTGACCTTTCCCTTCTGATCCCACACACCAGCGCGTGGAAGCACATGCCATGTGCCATGTAGAGCGACCCCGCCTCCCCCGCCTCAGTGCCTACTCGTACAGAGGCAGCAAGGCACCCCGTCATGTCTGAATCTAATGTTTGTATAAAAAACCGCATGCTGTGGTTCCTCCATTCATCTGTGATATGAAGGCAGCATAGATGTTTCCTTTTCTGTCTTTCACATCCCATAATACTTGGTGTCAGCGCCGATGTGGTTAGGAACTCTCCCCAGAAGCATGCAGGCTGTTATAGCTACAAAGGAGGGCCAGCGCCAGAGTAATGCAGATGGCTTGTTGTTGGTGTGGTATTTGGATACGCTGCTATGTGGAGTAAGCAGGAATGGAGTCTTTGTTGTTCCGGATATCACCTTATTGAAACACATGGTCCTGATTCATATGGCCAAAGGTATGTGGATGGCCTTTCTGAAATGAGGCCAGGTGTTTCGGACGCACCAAGGTGCAGAGCATCAACCATGCAGTCATGAAACCCCACCGACAAACTGTGGCAGCCTTTAAACCAAAAGAACCCTGGTTCTCAAACTGGTTCTGTTCAAGTTTTGTAGAACCTCAGTGCTATTCAGGGAGCCATTCTGCACTTGCACCAGTTTTTATCGGAACCAAGGAACATTAAGGAACCCCTTTTAAACTGAAAGAACCCTGGGTTTTGTACTGGTTCTGTTCAGGATTTGAGGAACCTTGGTTCTATTCAGGGAACCATTCTGCACCAGTTTTTATCGGAACCAAGGAACATCAAAGGATGTCTCTTTTAAACTAGAAGAAACCTGGTTTTTGAACTGGTTCTGTTCAGGTTCTGTAGAACCTCAGTGCTATTCAGGGAACCAGTCTGCACTTGGACCAGTTTATATCGGAACCAAGGTACTTCAAAGGATATGTCCCTATTTAACCAAAAGAACCCTGGTTTTTAAACTGGTTCTGTTCAGGTTCTGTAGAACCTCAGTGCTATTCAGGGAACCACGAACCCCCTCAAACAGCCCATAATATCTCCTGGGGCATCAGTCTTATTCTGACAGGTAGGTGACATGGAGTCCTCTGGCACGCTTTTAAGCTCCAAATACTAACATATATCTCCTGACCATTTTGTAAAGTCATATTTCATCACTTTGTTCTAGATATGGGCTCAGAATAGGTTCTATGTGATATAGCATTAGATGTTATCAAAGCATTAGAACCATTAATTATGTTTAGAACATGAAAAAATTTGCTGGTTTGGTCTCGTCCTCTGACCAAGCACACTGCCTGTTCTGTAAATGAGATCACATGTTCACAGATTCATATCCTGTCATGTGACCGTGGCCAGGATGTTCCGTATAGGTCAGGTAGGGACTCAATGAGCTGGAGTGATGGATAAAGCTGGACATGGATCTTTCCGTGACACATACGTCACTGTGGGCTCTTATGGGTTAAGGTTCCTGCCACAGCATCTTAATGGGATAGTCAGGACTTTGACTAGGCCACTCCTAAACCTTACTTCTCTTACTTTTTGGTCTTGTGCTTTGAATTGTCGCCTCGTGGCATAACCAACGTGAACCTCAAACGATGAACTGATGGACCAGACACTCCTCTGCGGGGCTTCCCAATGGAGAGCAGAGTTTATGGCTCTGTCCTGACGAACGAAAGTGTGCCAACCACCAAAATACTACCACCACCATGTTTCACTTTTTCTGATTACTCAGGTCGTCTTAAACAATGAATGGATCCTGGACCAAATCAAGCTTCACATCTCAGTCAAAACCCAGATAACCAACCTATAGCTCCCCTACCTAGGACTCTCATCATCAAAGGAGGTGTGGGAGTGCAGTGCTGTTGGGAAGGAAGGTAAAGGTGACCAGGATCAATAACTGATGATACATTTAGGCTGATATGATCAATATTTATTGAGCTACACATACAGAAGTCTGTCTCTCAGTATGGTGTTGGGCCGCCATGTTTGCTAGCCCAACACGCCAAGACGTCTCGGTATGGAGCTGTAGAGGTTCCTAATGGTGTCCTGTGATAATCCATCCCATGCAGCTGTTCTCACACAGTTCCTGCAGATGGTGCGGTAGGGGTGGAGGTGGAGTGACACCAGGCCTTCTGGACAATAAACTATCCATCTTGGTGCTGACCACGGTGCCTCCACACACATATTCGTTGGTGGTCTCCACCAAGACTAAAGCGGGACTCGTCACTGAAGATGACCCGCTGCCATTCTGAGTCACTCCATGACAGTCTGGCACGACACCATTACTGTCTTTGGTGACGGTGATGTGGTGCATGTAGTCCTGCCAATGGTGCTGGCACTAACAGGATGACACATGGAGGGCAACCATGCTCGCTGAATGTCTGCAGTCCTGGTTCTTGGGTCAGAACCTTGGCTGTCAAACTTACCCACCAAGTTTGGTTCCTGTCCGTTGATTCCTACTGGGTGCAGTAATGATGATGAGTGAACGAAGAAACCTGGAAAAGACTGTACGCTTGGCAGACCTGAAGGTAAACGAGGAGAAAGAAGACCATCTACAGGATGGGTAGGATACGACCTGAAGAATCATGAACCAGCCGTTCGCATTGAAATGCATGAAGACCCACAGAGGACCGGATGTTCTGGAGGAACACTATCTGTATGGTGTCACCAGGAGTCAGAAACGACTTGATGGAACCTAATAATGATAATAATCAAAGCCAGGAAGTGTTAAACAAGGGACGAAATCAGAGGCAGGGGGCACAGTACCTGTTCAGAGGACTGTTATGTTGAAGAAACAGATGCTGATTAAGACCCCAGTGAAATGCCACTCGCGAGAAAGCCGCACTCTGATTAGAAAGCCCAAAGGAGAACGGCCAACGATGTGATTTCAGATGGTTTATGACTCGCCCACAGAAATGCATTAGCTTTTTATTTATTTATTTATTTATTTATTTATCTTTTTGGACAGAGCTGACCACGGCGTACACAGAGGCTCTTTTCTTTAGACCTCCTACTTTCTTGTTTTGGATCTTGCTCTTCTTTGAACAGTGGAGAGTGCAGCTCTTCCTATCTGGAAAAACTCTACAAAGCTGTAGAAGGGCACTGCGGCCCAGGAGGGGCGGTGATGGACAAATATTTTATTTTCTGCTAAATAATAAATGACTTAAACGTTCCGAGCGTGTGGCTTTTTTCCCCTGTAGGGACAATGGCTAAATTAAAAAAAAAAAACAGAACTGTTAAAAAACCTATGTTGGAGAGCCACACTGATGTGCCCTAATGAGGAGAGAAGGGCGCTCATAGAAACGAATGCTAGCCTCATTCTATCCTGTGTCAACCATGAGGCACTTTGTTTACCATGCTCTGGTTAAAGGTTGGGCATATGGTTATTAAAACTCATATGACCGATGTTTCAAAGCAGAGCTAGTCCAGTCCTAGCACAGATATGACAATGCTTCCAAGTGACAAACTGCATGTGAGCCAAAAGTGGCCTGTATATAATGACCCACCGGTCCCAAAACAGATCTGGTCCAATCCTAGCACAGATATGGCACGGCTTCCTGTTGGCGAACTGCGTGTGAGCCAAATATATCTGGCTCACTTATCCCACGATTTATATTGACCCACACGATCCGTAAAAGGTCGGTTCCACTGCTGGCACAGATCTAGCAGTGCTTCCAAGTGGCAAACTGCATGTGGGCCAAAAGTGGCCCACGTATATAGCAGCTGGTATTAACCCACTAGTCCCAAATCAGGTCTAGTTCTCTTCTTTGGCTTGTGTGGCTTTCCCTTTCTAGGGACAGTGGCTAAATTTCTGCAAGTATGAAAATCCATGTTGGAGAGCCGCGCTATTGTCCCTAATGGAGAGAAAAAGGTGCTCATGGAAACGAATGCAAACCTCCGTCCATCCTTTGTGTCAACCCCAAGGCACTTTGTTTACCACGCTCTGGTTGAAGGTTGGAGGCCTAGTGACCATATTATTAAAACCCATATGAGCGATGTTTCAAACCAGATCTGGTCCAATCCTAGCACAGCTTTGGCACTGCTTCCTAGTGACAAACTGCATGTGAGCCAAACATATCTGGCCCATATGATCCAAAACAGGTCTGTTCCACTGCTGGCACAGATCTAGCAGTGCTTCCAAGTGGCAAACTTCATGTGGGCCAAAAGCGGCCCACGTCTATAGCAGCCCTTATTAACCCACTAGTCCTAGTGTTCCCTCTCCAGGGACAGTGGCTAAATTTCTGCCTAAAACCAGAAGTGTGAAAATCTGTGTTGGAAACAGAGAGCCACGCTGATGTGCCCTAATGGGGAGAGAAAGGCGTTCATGGAAATGAACGCAAACCTCATTCCATCCTGTGTCAACCACAAGGCACTTTGTTTACCATGCTCTGGTGGATGGCCTAGTGACCACATGGTTATTAAAACTCCTGACTCCCACATATGACCTATGTTTTAAAAACAGATCTAGTCCAGTCCTAGCACAGATATGGCACTGCTTCCTAGTGGCAAACTGCATGTGGGCCACAAGTGGCCCATGCATATCGTCGCTGTCCAAAGAAAAACAGGTATCTCCAAAATGACAACTTTACAGGAGAAGCCAAAAACCTCAATTCATTTGAATAGAAGTCAATGGAACCAGACGTCTTTCCAAACTGTTTTGGGCCATTACTGTTGGTCCATTCTTCATTAAATTTCCACACAGTGTAAAGAGCAGGTCATGTGATCAAATGACTCATAAAAGTAAAAATCAACAAAAATGGAGATACATGGTTTTCTTTGGACAGCGACGATATAACAGCCTGTATGAACCCACTAGTCCCAAAACAGATCTTGTTCTCTTCCGTGGCTTGTGTGGCGTTCCCTCTCCAGGGACAGTGGCTAAATTTCTGCCTTAAACCAGAAGTGTGAAAATCTATGTTGGAGAGCGAGAGTCACACTGATGTGCCCTAATGGGGAGAGAAAGCCTCTCATGGAAACGAATGCTAACCTCATTCCATCCTATTTCAACCGCAAGGCACTTTGTTTACCATGTTCTGGTTGAAGGTTGGAGTGTTTTTATGAAATCCTTTTTCCTTGACAGTACGGAAGGTTGCATGTTTTTGTCAAGAAGGATAACTGGTTGAATGAGTACAGCTGGCTGCCTTCAGCTTTCAAGTTTTTGCTACCACAAGGTTTTTTTTCCTCTTGAGTTAAATAACCATGAATTAGTGTACTCCAGACTGGCTTTGACATTAGAGAAGAATCCAAAGAATGGAAATGGCTTTTCCAACTCTGTCCAGTCAATAACAGTATTATCTGCATTATGCTTGAAAAGGGTTGTCGCTCAGTAGACCTTATGATGGCAATCCGTTCTACTTCTCAGTACAGATGATGGCAGAGAGTGCAACAGCAACATGATCAGATTCAGAGGGAACCATTTGTCATTTAGGCTTCCACACCGAGGACTATGCCCTCCGCATTTATCCCATCCGTACAGTGAAACACACACACTAGGGGGCAGTAAGCACACTTGCCCAGAGCAATGGACAGCCCCATCCACACCCGCCAAGGGAGCAGCTGGGGGTTATGTACTTCACTCAAGGGCACTCCCCAGATAGCATGCAGATCTGGCCCACATCTGGCAGAGATATGGCACTGTTGGCCCACTGTCTGCACTGGCAATCTGCATGTGAGCCAAAAGTGGCCTACATATATAACGACTCATACTGACACAATGGTCGCAAGACAGATCTGGTCCACTTCTGGCAGAGACAATAAGAGTGCTTGGGCAAGACCCCTAACACTACAGTGGCCTCCCTGTAATATGATTAACCCTGTAAGTCATTCTGATTAAGAGCGTCAGCTAAATGCCGTAAATGTAAAATATTATTATTTCTGTAAAGACATTAAACAGGTGTATGTTAAATTAAATGGAACATTAATTATTTTTAATTATTCTAAAAAAAAGAAACCATTAAAAGTAAATAGTATTTGATTCTTACCTCAGACGATGGTAATAACCAATAAAAGGCAAGGAGGAGTTGGCTCCGCCCCCTTTTCACCTTTCACCCCTCCCTCGGGAAACGCGAGCTGGGAGAGCAGACCGCGGGCTGGATGAAGAGACTTCCGCTGGAAGCTTCAGCGCAACAACAAGATAAACGCCAGTTGTAAGTGTCTCTAACTTCAGAGCTCGGTTTTAAAACCTGACTGTTGTCACTACGCGAGGATTAGGGCTGGGAAACAGTCAGTGAAGTTAACTTTAAAACGGCTTCACGTTTGCTATGCGTGTTAGAGCCTGAACTGTTCCGGTTAAGACGGCTGGTGACATGGTGACGAATTTTGGTAAATAAGTGTTAAATGTTTAGTTCAATTACGGAGAAAGAGGACTGTAATTACAAACAAAATCTGAGCAGCAGGAATAAGCAATAACTAGCATTAACCAAATAGGAAGTAAAACTCTTTACTGACAGTACACAATTAAACCATAATAAAATTCACCTTCACCGGAAACATCTCAAATTAAACGGAACCTAGAAGAAAAAAATAAAAACACGGTTCAGTTAACAATAAAAAGGTTACAGTAACGAAATACTGACCTGGGGACTGTATCAACAAAACCCTGAATTAAGTAACATCCCATAATACTTAAAGACAAACTGGGGAACTAAACAGAGAAGGTTGTTTACATTTAAATTTATATTTTGGGAATACTGTCCTGAATACTTACCTGTGGGGTAAACTGATTACTGTTCTTTGAAGGAATTACTTGTACATTTATTTGTTTGTTTATTTATTTATTTATTTTTTATTTTACAGAAAGTGATATTTTGTTTAAGCTGAGAGATTTGTTTGATATTTGTTTATGTATGTTCTTTAATACAAATTCCTGAGTTTATTGCATCCCTCGTCTTGACTCTTGCATGTCTCTCACTCCGTGAGTGCATCTAACTGGTCCAATAGTTAAATATACTGTATTTTTATTTATTTATTTATTATTATTATTGTTATTATTATGTTCTGTCTTTTAATTGGGCCACATTGTGGCACATTAGGCCTCAGTTAGCTATTCTTGTTTTGACCCCATGTCGCTTGCATGCCATTATAAATGTCGATGCTTTTTTTGTTTGTTTGTTTGTTTGTTGTTTTGTTTGTTTGTTTTATACCACTGACATGGGGGAAAAGCGTTGAGCACTGATTGCTGCAGCCTTGAGCCATGTCATTTTATCAACAAACCCTGATGAAATAAAAAAAGATGTCTTTTAATTGAGCCCAATTTACAATCAGACTTCTACTTTACTGGTCCTCGTACTGTCTCATGGTGAGGATCAATCATTTAATAGTATGGTTTTTCATCCTTTTCCTTTTTGTGGCCATTCACTGCTCTCCACAGCAAATATATATACATATTGGTCTGGGAATGGACATAATACTAGCGTCAATAATAAAAAAAAAAAACAGTGGTACAGTAAAAAGGGAGTTTAGTGATTTCCATGTTCTTCTTGCAGGATAAGTGGCCAGGTCATCTACGTGATGGGCACATTGACCTGGATTGGTTTCGTTCCTTCTTGGTGCATATCGCCATGCCGGGCTGTTTTGTTTACCTCTGTGTTTTGTTTACCGTTTGTTTTATCTTGATACGTTGAGCACTGATTGCTGCAGCCTTGAGGCATGCTGTACCTTGGTCACAGATGCGCCAGCAAGACGTGCACAAATTAACTTTATAATCTGTACCTCTTTTGAATGGTCTTTGGTATGTCACCCATAATGTTTTCCTTTTCCATATTGTGCTTTTGCAGTATTTCTGACGGCAGTATAAACTGTAAGCTCAATACAAAAAAAAAAAATAGTAAATTTAATTCAAGCCAATTCAACTTTGACATTATACCATGAGACTTCTCCACACTAAAATGTGTTGTGTGTGTGGGTTCAGTTGTCATTGTCCAACCCCCCTATATATATATATGTATATGTATAGTGTAGTGTAAAGACAAATAGACAAAACAATGTGTGTCAACAGTACGGTAGCACATGTGCAAAGTTTTTGAGCAGTATCAGTAAGTATGTGGTTGTAAACAGTATAGATATATAAAGTGTGCAGTGCAGGTAGTAGAAGCAGCTTAATGTTCAGGTACAGCTAGATTGCTTCAGCTCTAAACTGGACATACAATGTATTGTGTTGGAGTTACAATAAAAAAAAAAAAAGCCTGTCATTAGTGCTTCCACCGGAAGATTATTGGCTAGTATATTGGCAGTGCAATGAACATAAATATGCGATCACAAGACTATTCTGTCATAAGTTCAAAGGGCATAACGTTGATGTTTGTATGTGTGTGTGTGTATAGATAGATATGTATATATGCATGGTATGCACTGACATCACAAGGAATAATTCATCGTTTTCAGGATATTCAGAGAAGGGTGTGCATGGAATTTCCCCCGCGCTCAGCATGCACCTCGCTGCCGATCAGTTTTGCGGCTTGACACGTGGAGCGCAGCTTGCATTTCAACACAGCTAACCAAATCTGCGGTCAACAATGGGAACCGTCCCTTCAAAGCAGAGGAAGAGCACGAGTGAAAGTTCCATCAAACAAATCATCGTTGCTCTTGTCAGTTCGAATGAATGGAGAGATGCCTCATGAAATAAGCTCAGTGTTCTTGTTGACGCTGCTTCCTTTCATTTACTCGACGGATGCGGGGTGCTCAACCTTTTCATGTCGACCTACTTCACTAACATCAATCTGAATTTGACCTGAGCAAGACGGATCTCTTTCCCCGTCTTCACCTTCACCATCACCCCACCACACACACATACAGTTGCGGGCTGATGTTGACTGAGCTGCCTTGCTGTATACTGGTACCAGAATGCGTCTCCTATTCACTGTGTATTTTCCCTCAATGAAACAACAAAGTCCTCTACCTTACAGGCAGTTTGAGTTGCTGCTCTTTGGCGGGACTGGAGTAGCAGCTTCATAACATCTTTCCTCAATAATACTTCCTGATGTCGCCCTGCTTCTGTTACAGCTGAATGAATTACAGTGGGGTGGGTGGTGGGGTGGGTAAAGAATTTGAGGCTTATGAATAAAGCCAAATCCATAACACTGTGGGGGTTTTGGTTATACTGTGAGGGTGTTGGTTGTACTGGAAGGGTTTTGGCTGTACTGGGATGGGTTTTGGTTATACTGTGAGGGTTTTGGTTGTACTGGGATGAGTTTTGGTTATACTGTGAGGGTTTTGGTTGTACTGGGATGAGTTTTTGTTAAACTGTTAGGATTTTGGTTAAACCAGGAATTTTGGTTATACTGTGAGGGTTTTGGTTGTACTGGGAGGGTTTTGGTTCTACTGGAATGAGTTTTGGTTATACTGTGAGGGTTTTGGTTGTACTGGGATGAGTTTTGGTTATACTGTGAGGGTTTTGGTTGTACCTGGAGGAGTTTTGGTTGTACCGATAGGAGTTTTGGTTGTACTGTGAGGGTTTTGGTTGTACCGGGAGGAGTTTTGGTTATATTGTGAAGGTTTTGGTTGTACCGGGAGGAGTTTCAGTTGCACCGTGGTTGTTTCGATGGCACCGGGAGGAGTTTCAGTTGTACCATGATTGTTTTGACTGTACTGGAAGAAGTTTTGGTTGTACTAGGAAAAGTTTCGGTTGTGCTGTGAGAGTTTTCTTCTTACTGGGAGAGGTTTTGCTTGTACTAATAGGAGTTTAGGTTGTACTAGGTGGAGTTTTGGTTGTACTGAAAGGAGCGTTGGTTGTACTGGGAGTAGTTATGGTTGTACCAGAATGCTTCTCCTATTTACTGTGTATTTTCCCTAAATGGAACAACAAAGTCCTTTACCTAACAAGCGGTTTTGGTAACATGGCATCATTTCTCAATAATACTTCCTGATATCGCACTGCTTCTGTAGCAGCTAAATGAATTACAGTAAGGGGATAAAGAACCTGAGGCTCAATAAATAAAACTGAATCCATGCCACGGTGATCCTGTTTTTTGAAGCGACGTGGAATGTTCCCTTTCAGTTTCTTTTGGGCATGCCAGCCAGCAGATTAGAGGGTACACGGGAGACGGCGGGTAAAACTTCACCGCACTGCGTCTCCACAGAAAACGACCTTGTAGAGCAGCGCACTGCCAAATGCTGTTTGCTATTGTGAAGATTAAAGAAACCGAGGTTAGCAAAGAAATGCGGAAGCGCTGGAATAAATCTGATGCTGATAATCCTGCAAGAGAGTTCTTCTTACTTTCCAGAGAGGGAAACGAATAAGACCTGAGCAGAACCCTGTGCTGCAGTGAAACGACAAAAACAAGCCTGTACACAGATTTGCAGTTTCCAGCCGATCGCTAGCGTAAGCCCCGAGTCATTTAAACCCATGCAGCCACCTCAGTCGATCAATAAATCAACCTTTATTTAGACTTATTGACCCTTCACATGTGGTCACTTTATGGGATTAGTATCTGGATTGCACCCTCATTAGAGTTTTGTTACATGTACTTACACTTGGTAGTCAAATCATCTCTGGTTAGCCGGATTAAAATCAGCCATGTGGGAATCAGAATATGTAAATCCGCCTGTTGCGCAGAAACCAGTTACCAATAGTTTATTCAACATCTGCATCCTCTAACACCTGGAGTTAGTTTTGCCTTATTGTGTTTGTCCATATCGGGGTTTGGGTTGTAGTGGAAGGGGCTTTGTTTGTACTGGGTCGAGTTTTGGTAGTACTGGGAGGGGGTTTTGATTGTACTGAAAGGACCTGGGGTTGTAGTCGGAGGGGATTCTGTTGTACAGGGAGGGGTTTGAGTTATACTGTGAGGGTTTTGGTTGTACTGAGAGGAATGTTTGTTGTCCTGGGACAGATTTGGTTGTACTTGTAGAATCTTGGGCTGTAGGAGGAGTTTCAGTTGTAATGCAAGGGGCTTGGCTTGGACTGACAGGGGTTTTACTTCTACTGGCAGGGTTTGGTTGCACTGGAAGGAGTTTTGGTTGTACTAGGAAGATCTTGGGCTGTACCAGGAGGAGTTTCAGTTGTACTGTGAGGAGCTTGGCTTGTAGTGGGAGGGGATTTGGTTATAATTGGTTGAGTTTTGATAGTACTTGGAGGAGTTTGAGTTATACTGGGAGGGGTTTGGTTGTACCCGCGGTTGTAGTGAGCAGGGTTTCTGTTGTACAGGGTGGGGTTTGAATTACACTTTGAGGGTTTTGGTTGTACTGAGAGGAGTGTTGGTTGTACTGGAAGGAGTTCTGGTTGTACTAGGAGGATCTTGGGCAGTACCAGGAGGAGTTTCAGTTGTACTGTGAGGAGCTTGGCTTGGACTGGGAGTTTTGATTGTACTGACAGTGGTAGAGTGCCTCTACTGGCAGGGTTTGGTTGTACTGGGAGAAGTCAACTGGTCATTAACAAGTACCATTAGCTTATCTGAATTTAAATGCAGCCTAAGCTCTGCACACTCGCCTATAGACTCCATAGACACGTTTCACCACCTGACAGTTTGAAACTATAACTTTCACCTTAAATGATTGTGGGTTTTCCTTTCATCAGGACCAGCTTTCTTTTCACTTCTCCAGGACCAAGGTCTATTTTAGTCCATCACTTTCAATAGGAGTTGTGATGCCCCTGCACTGCTTAAGATGATGCTGTACAGAGTTCAGTATTTGCAGCTTTGGGCTGGCACCTCTTCCATACGGATTAAGGTGACTTTAGGAACATATGATGCAGAGGCAGCGTCCCTGGGATTGGGTTTAAACTGCAGTCACCTTCCACCTGCTGTGAGAAAAGCTCCCCATTCCCATCGGTGGAACTTGGTGTCCACAGCTATGTCCCAGAGCATGTTGAGGATCTAATCTTTGGCTGATTGTGGCGTTCTGTACTATCAGACTCATTTCACATGATTTAGAGTGAAAGAATCTTTAAGATTTGGTATATAAACATCACATGACATCAACAATTGTCTGCTGATCTGCAGATGTGATAAGGGACTTTAATAAGAAAGCTGATTTTGAGAAAACCCAGCCTTTATTGATGACTACAGGATTCAGCCTGCAAAATCATAATAACCTATTGAAATGGGCCGGCAGTGTGAGTATGCTGATGAACAATAAAACACTGCCGGCTGTGACAGCTGAGTAAACAGTGAACAGAGTCGCACCAGACTGCACTCAAACCCACTTAAGCAATGAGCCAAGTTATTCAGTTGCACACAGAAAATGTCCAGTTAAGTACCTTCCATACATTTCTATGACAATGGCTAACTGCACTACATCCCCTAATCGGTTAATTATCCAATAACCATCTAACTTGAGTCTTTAGAGATGGGGTGACAAGCTATAAGCCCTCCAACTTCAATAACAACCAGATGGTTCTAAGTTGCCATCATGTGCTGTGCAAAATGGAAACGACATGTTACCATTCTGAATGGTCCTAATAGGAAAGTCTTTCAGATATTTGACATCATTATCTCTAGGAACGTGTGGTTGAAGAAACAGCATTATGCCCTGTAATCCTGTAAAGACTGAAGTTGGTTAATTTGGCGTCTGGCTCTCCAGAGCTCTGAAATGGGCAATCATCTTGGCCAGGCCGCCTTGGCTGCACCGTGTCTCCGGTTCCCTGAAGGCTAGCAATACAATCTAGAGCTTGTTGGACAGGACGCATTTCGCTCTACTGAACTGTTTGGCCTTGTTCATAGATCTTTAAAGACAGATTTTTAAAGTTGCTTGTTGCAAAGCATTCCTTTCTCCTGTGGTTTTATTCACGACGTTTTCAGCATTTAGTCATCAACTTGCACTCCTTCTTTTGCGTGAAAATTGTCATTTGGGATGTTAAAAGGAAGCTGATACACGTGGGATCAGACATCAGCTGGACCAGTTAAGGCCTGCCCACAGACTTAGGCTTTGTAACTGACATTGCCCTGCTGGTCTGATTATGATTGGTCTCATTAGCTCAGATAAATCAAAGATCATCAAGATCGGAGCCCAGACACGCAAGTCGACATCAATCACAGGGCTGCTCGGCTGGAGTTGGTCAACAAACCCACCTATTTAGGAAGCAGCAACGTTCACACCGGTGATGTTAGCATTCGTATCAAAGAGCTGCTGCTGCTTTCTACCGACTCCAACCACTATGGATGGCAGCTTCCATCTCGCTTAATATAAAGCTGCACCCATACTCTTCCTCCGACAGCTAGCTATGCATGTGAAACATGGAAGATGTCTGCTAGCACCACCAGGAAGGTCAATGTTTTCCATCACCGTTGTCTGCGACGGATTCCCAATATTCAATTTACCAACCACCTCCCCCAAAAACGAGTGCTGCGGTGCTGTGGTTTGACTCGCTTGCTCATCACTATGGCAAGGTGTCCACTCCAGTTAGCTGCTAAGACATTACCAGAGTGGGTATATTCTGAGTCCCCCAGGTGATGACAAGCCAGAGGTCACCCTGTGAATACCTAGCGGTGAATGTTCAACAAGACTCTTAAAATGGTCAAGACATCCTGGGACAAATCAGAAACACCAGCAGTGGACAGACCTCGTCCGTGTGGGAGAAACTCACTAATTATACACTCCTTGACTAACACAGTTCAGGTTTGTTGAAATCGAATAAAATGCTATGAATAAAATATGACCTTAAAGATCTTTTAGACTAGTTACTGTTGGGCTCCACATGCTAGATTTTAGTTACAGTCACCGAGCCAGCTAATACGTTCAGAGTATGGCCTCCTCTGATGAGAGAAACATTGAGAGATTAAGCCACAGCCCCTTAAGTACTGCTGCCATTGACACAACTGCCAATTTCGGCATGGCAGTGCAGAAATGCCAGCATTGATTTTATTCAGGGAAGCAGAAGCCATGCACAAATGCTTTCCAGCACTGAGGAGCACAAGGCTTTGTTGCCTCAAATCCATGTCCTTATTAACTCCTTATTAGCAAGTAAAGCACCAACTTCCAGGGCAACAGAAATTCAATGAAATGTCCCCGCGAAACAGCACTAAAGCTCACTCTTCAAGGAGCAGCTTGGAAAGCATTCGGCTTCCTAAAAACAGAAACTCGACGCTCCTGCAATTCTCTCTCTGTGTTTTCTACCATGGGCTGATTAATGTTCCAGAGAATTTCAAATGTCATTGGAAGTTTGTAGTTTTAATGAATATTATATTAAGTTGGAGGAATTGATTTTAAGCTGTGCAATCAGAAGGGATGTGATGAAATACAAGAGGCCTTTTAGAAAAACGCATTGATTTTATGATTAGGTGTAATTTTGGATCTGCTGATTGCAGGTGTGCAGGAAAAGAATAATCCTTCAATATTTACATGTGACTAAAGACCATGCAGTGGACAGAGTCTACGGTTTTATTGGGGTGACTTCTCAGCCAATGTTCATGAAATGATTCAAATGTAAACAAAATCATGCAGAGCGGTTTGGCATGAGATGCTCTGGTCTGGACAAACCTGCCAAATGAGAATTGTCCACAGTAGTGGTGATGGGAACCAGACGTCCTCCTCTGAAAGCTCCCTCACAGAAAGTCAGAAACCTGAAATGCTTGATGCATTGTTGTAGGATAGTTTTGAACAAAGGTTGTCTTCTTACATCTTCTCATGGTAGAATCGTCTACGATATAAATACGCTCATCTTCCAATTAATAGGTGCGCCCAGAAGGAATCGACTGACGGAAAATACTTGGTGGGGGGGTTTGGCATTGTAAGACATGCCAGCGATTCGAGTTTCACATTCAGCCGTGCATTGCTGTACCTGACTGACCCAACAGGCAGCAGTGATGCCCTCTACGAGTCATCCTATTAGTGCCAGCACCAAGACCATTACGACGACTGCCCTTAACACCACGTCAATGTCATCAAAGGCTGCAATGGTGTCGTGCCAGACTGTGGCTCAGAATGGCAGCGGGTCATCTTCAGTGACGAGTCCCGCTTTAGTCTTGGTGGAGATGACCAACGAATGTGGAGGCACTGTGGTCAGTGCCAAGTTGAATGGTCACATGTCTTATGTACAGAAGGACTGGTGTTACTCCACCTCAATCCCTATCGAAGGAACTGTGTGAGGATATTCAAGCTGCACCGAATGGATTATCACAGGACACCATTAGTAACCTTTACACCTCCATGCCTGACCCAATACTGAGAGACAGTACTTTTGTGTAACTCAATGAGTGTACATGATTCATTAGGTCATTAGGTTTCTGAACCTTTTTCCACCAAACTTCTCTGAGTACTATCTCAACAATTAAATTCTGCAGAAATGTTGATATATTGGTGAAATTCCCCTTTAATACATTTAATGAATTTTATGATCATGTTAAACAGGTCCATGAAAATGCCTCAAAGCTTATGCATCATTATGCACATAACAGATCTCTTCTGCTTTCTGGCCACTCTGAGATGTTTTGGACCGTTCCTGGAAAAAGACTCGCCCGTGACTCATATCACTCCCCGTGCCTGTGGCCGTGGTACCGTATGTTATGCAACTGTACTGTAGCTGGTTTCTTCTGATTTAATTTGATTTGAAACATACTGTAGATGGTTGTAGGACACCCTCGCTGACCTGGAAGAGATCAGGACTTACAGCGGAATTACAATAGACGCCAAGGGCAAAGGTCTGGACCATCTCCTCCAACAAGAGCTCCACCAGGACATACCAGTGGCATTGAGTTCAATGACATGCTCCAGTGTTAAGGGTATCACTGAAACGGATTTTAACAAGATGAGGAGAGTCCGTCAAAGTAGGCCAAGGACACCCACATGTAGGAGCCATGTGGATATCACTACACTGCAGTGTGTTTGTGTGTCTGCCTGTGTGTGTGTCCGTCCCCGTGTGCCTGTGTGTGTGTGTGTGTGTGTGTATGGGCACCTGGGTTAGTTTTCATGTGGTGAACACATCCTCTACGGACGACCCAGTTCTGCTGTGTACTGTGTGTTTACTGAGTCTAGCTTACTAGGTTGAAATCCACTCTGGAATAAGTAATATGGAGACTTAAAAATCCCCTTTACTTCCTGATTAGTGTTATTAGTGTTGTGAAGTGGTTCAGGTATCTGTCTTATGAGACTCACTAGACAAAAATCCCTAATAGCGTGACCACATTCAATGTGCATCAAAGAATTGCACCATTGAGCCAGATTTGGTGGATGCCTTCCCTGGCACAATTTCGGGGAGCGTATCCTGTAGACTTTGTGGCACTGTTGGTAGACCCGCATGACCGTACGCTTCCATACGCCTGCAGATTCAGCTACTTCCTTCACACTATGGTCTTTGGCCACGCCCAAATGCTCAGTCACTCCTTTTAGCTAATCATTAACATCTGCTCTGTAGCCATTTTCCACACATGGCACGAGACATTCACCTCACTGTAGCACCTCTTCTCAATCTGTGGATCCCGTCACTCACACCCCGCAGGTGTTTATAGCCCATTATTCTCATACAGCGCCACCTGCAGGAGCCTGAAGTTGAAGACATGTTCTCACATGGCCATTACTTCACCATTATCTCTATAGTGTAAACACAGTAAGCAGTAAACCTGTGCACCATTATTTGCTGGCTGTTATTTAGGATCCCAGCACTGACAATTTATACACTCATCATCAGAGTAATCGCTGCATCCAGACAGAAGGATTGAATTGCGATGCTACTAGGAAGGAAGATAATTTACCAGTTTAGAACATGCAGGGCACAGTGTGGAAATATAGCAACTAAATAAAACTAATGCCAAAAATGCCAAAAAACTTTCCCATCATCAACATTCTATAAAATACATCCAGAAGGAGGCAGCCCTCTATATTTTCATTAGCTCCATTTAAGGGTATTTTTGTGGTATTACTCATTTTTGTTCTTGAGATATTTTGAGATATGTATTTTGAACTATAACAAGCCCTTGGTTTGGAAAAGTAGGCTTCTCATTATAAAACCTCCCAGTCAACCTCCCTATCTCTTCAAAAGCTAGTACGGCGAGCACAAGGCTTTGTTAGGAGAGCAGTGACTAACATGCCTGACAGATCCTCGGTAGAGGTCACCGGTGACCTCCGCTACATTATTATGTCTGGTTCTCTCTGCTGGTCCATCGCTGGGCTATGTGATAGAGCTGAACTCAAACTGCTCCTGACAGTGAATGTGAGTTTAAAAGTATCAAGGGCAGGCCTGACCCGAATACAGATGTGAAATCAGCATTGATTAGAGAGCCGAGACAGACCACGAAAGCCTCGGAACATGTAATAACACAGGAAGCAGTCATTTCTGTCCTCACATATATACAGCGCTAGCCTTATCCTGGCCGATTCTGAGGGTCAGGGAATAATAAGTGCTGCATGTCAATGAAGATTTGTTCTCACATGGCCATTACTTCACCAGTATTTCTATAGCTTAAACACAGTAAGCCTTTGCGCCATTATTCGCAGGCTGTTATTTAGGATCCCAACATTGACAATTTATACACTATTGCTGCACCCAGAAGGAGCTGTGGGAGTGTGGTGCTGTTGGGAAGGAAGATAAAGGTGACCAGGATCAATAACTGATGATACATTTAGACTGATATGATCAATATTTATTGAGCTACACATACAGAAGTCTGTCTCTCAGTATGGTATCGGGTCGTCGTGTTTGCTAACCCAACATGCCAGACGTCTCGGTATGGAGCTGTAGAGGTTCCTAATGGTGTCCTGTGATAATCCATCCCATGCAGCTTGACTATTCTCACACAGTTCCTGCAGATGGTGCGGTAGGGATGGAGGTAGAGTGTCACCAGGCCTTCTGGACGTGTGTCGTGTGATAACAAACGGTTCATCTTGGTGCTGACCACGGTGTCTCCACACACAGGCTCCACCAAGACAAATGCGGGACACGTCACTGAAGATGACCCGCTGCAATTCTGAGACACACCATGACAGTCTGGCTCGACACCACTGCCGTCTTTGGTGACTCTGACATGGTGTTAAGAGGAGGTGTAGTAACTCATGGCGGCATCACTGCTTGCTTCAATCGTAGAAGTTGGCTCAGTCAGGTACAGGGATGAGGCCTGTTTTTGCTTTTGTGACATGCGCAGCCGAGTGTGTAACTAGAAACATTTGCATGCCTCAAGATGTCAAAGCCACCCTCCACGTTTCATTCCTGGCAGCTGATTCTTTGTGGTTGAAACTATTCTATTCTGCAATCCCAACCTGCAGTGGAGCTGATAGAACAAGGTTTATTACTAAGCAGGTTTGGAGCGATTCTATTGGTCGCTCCATCATGAATATTCACTAACCTGAAAGGAGAACTAGAGCTTTTACACTGTGCAGAAAAAGAGATCCACTAAAAGACACCACTAAATATATATTAGAGGTGGAGATATGGAGGAGTATCATACTGTGTACATCAGGAGTAGATGTGGTGTATCAGGATATGTTGGAGACTCTCATCTGTTGGTCTTGTAGAGTCTGTAGAGTCTTTAGAATCACTATCAACATTCATTTAGCTGGGTGTGTCTACACTTTGGACTGGTACTGTAAATGGTCCAATATGACTTCAACTAAACCTGTTCTTCCTTTTCCTAGACAGTAGCCATTTTGGAGATTCAAGCTTTTGTTCCGACAGCCACGATAAACAAAATGACTAAATGTATGAAGCTGCAGGCATGATGAGATGACCATCATCAGTCAGTGCATATTTCTCTCTGAGACACCTTTAGGTCAAGGCCTAACTTTTACTCCTCTGAGGCAGCAGTATCTTTCCACTGATGCAAAACCCTAATATCATGCGCCATTGAGCTTACTTCGAATGTGCCGCAGCGGCGGAATCGTTTGTAATGGAAAAGTTACCAAAAGTTGTTGTGCGTGGTGTCTTGGAAGTGTATGAGGGGTGATATTTTCTCTCCGTGTACAGAGCAACACCTCATCACGGCCATTACGTTTCGGTGGGCAAGTGCTTTATTTCAGTCATCATCACATTATTGTTTTCCAAGCGCTGTCAATCTCGCCAAACAGCCATGTATCGCGTTGTCCATTGATGTCTGACCTTCGCCTGCCTTCGTTTATTAAGGGAGATGAACGTTGGCTTTCCCCTGCTTCCCAGTCTTTACAGTGATGCAATAGAAGTTTATTCCTGTTCAGACTGCCCCCCCCAAGCCCCCACTCCCTGCACTCTTTTTTTTGGTACCCGTCTCTTAATGACATCTGTGCTGGTCTTCCGTAACACATAATTCAGTATGACTGATGTTCAAAAAAGAATGTCACATCTGCCAGGCTTTTAAATTGGACTGCACGTGAGTGAATTCTAATGAGGGATTGTGCTGCGCTCTCATGGCCCACGCGTGACGCAGATGAGAGCTGACATGCACTGCTGGAGGTGGGGAGGAGGGCTGGGGTGGTCTCCCGCAGGCTTTGACAGACATACGGATGGACAGATTGATGTGAATCCGCGAGCCGAGCTACTTATCCTGGTGTCACAAGCAGTGTCTTAACGTCCGAGACCATTGTCAGATGCACAGACACAACATTGCAATTCCAGACACAACAAAACTCCAGAGCAGTTCCTAAATATACAGATTTAGATATCTACGTATACCAGACATTAGCAATGGATCTACAGCTCTGATAGCACTTGCTATGCATTCTGTATCTGCAATGTTTAATAAATGCATTCATAAGGCCTTATGAAGCACACATGTGACCTAATAATAACAACATACATGTGTTTTGATGTCCTTTAACAACCTTACCACCAAAAAGAGACTGTATTGTTTTTCTTTTTTTTTTTTTTAGTTTGGATCCTTAGTAATAATAAAGCGCACAGTCAAATTATTTCATTAGCTTAGCATAGACATTTTTAAAAAACATTAAAAACAATTTGATCGTTTGTTAACCAGTGTTAATTGAAAATTGTTTTAGCTTTATTAGACCACTTTTGGTTAAAGTTACATAATTCTGTTCATCAAAACATCTAAAACTACAGTATAATATGTCTATGAAATATGCTTACCTCCAAAAAGTCCATCAAAAACAGTCCACATGTGTGGAGTAAGATACTTGTTGCATGCTTCCTCTATGGATGAGAAAAGCAAAGGCAAATCTATTGAAAGACACAGTGACCTCTAGTGGATGGTTTTAGCCTTACATACCTCTGCCAATCGGTAGAGATGGCACAATCCGGTTCATTTAGATTCAGTGTGCTCCTTATACATATAGGGACTCAAAGTGCTCTAGCAAAAACTTGAGCAGAATGTTTAAGGTTTAAGCAGCTATAATTACATGCATAACATTTTTATAAAGCAAAAGTATATGACTTTATAAAGTCAGGTGCCTCAATGCATTACACACTCATTTGTCGAAAGAATAGTACCCAGAAAGGAGTGTTGGATTGCAGTTCTATTCAGAACGGAGGATAAAGGTGACCAGGAACAATAAATGATGATACATTAAGGCGGATATTGACGGTATTTATTGAGCTACACATACAGAAGTGGTGTCCTTCAGTATGGCAAGTATTTTTGCAAATGCGACATGCCAGACGTTCCTGATGGTGTCCTGTGATAATCCATCCCATGCAGCTTGAATATCCTCACACAGTTGGTGCCGTAGGGGTGGAGGTGGAGTGACACCAGCCCTTGTGGCATCTTGGTGATGACCGCAGTGCTTCCAATCACGGATTCGTTGGTTGTCTTATCCAAGACTAAAGCAGAAGAACGCTACCTGACAGCATTCATAGTGCCAGCAGTAAAGTTTGGAGGAGGGAGGATAATGGTCCGGGGCTGTCTTCCAGGGTTTGGGCTCCTCAGTTCCAGTGAAGTGTGATGTTAATGCTACAGTACACAAAGAGGTTTCACACAACATCTCACAGAGGGCATCAGCCTAGACCTGGAGCTCCACAATGGGAACTACAGAATAAAAGCAGACAGCTTGATTGACGTGCCATAAATGGTAGTAGTAGTGTGACGTAGCAGCGGTTCTTCATTCCGAATATGGTGCGCAGGATCTGCAGGATTGTTTAGCAATTGGAGGGTGCCTTGGAAAATGCGTAGTCATCACTGAAGATGACCCGCTGCCATTCTGAGTCACTCTGTGACATTCTGGCACGACACTATTACAATCAATGTTGACGTGGTGTTAAGGACAGTCGTTGTAACGGTCTGTGTGCATGTAGTCCTGCGTTGTGCAGCCATCTGCCAATAGCTCTTCACTAATAGGATGACTAACGTAGGCATTACTGCTCATTGAATCTCTACAGTCGTGGCTGTTGGGTCAGTCAGATGCATCAATAAGGCCCATCCTTTCTCACGTCACATGTGTGGCCGAAACTTGAGTCATAAGCATGTCTCACAATGTCAAACCTACCCAACAATTTCCATGCCTGTAGGTTGATTCCTTCTGGGTGCAGCTAAATAGACAACTTTTCTTTTTGATGATGAGGGTGATGTAGAGCTGGTGATATGAAAGAAACATGGTACCGTGATACATCAGGATTCTATCTATTGTTTCAGAAATCTCATCAGTTGGAACTGTTAAGCAAAAAACTGTGGAGTCTTTAAGATAACCAAACGTTACAGTATGAGGAACAGGAGAGAGATGAGCTCCTTAACATACCTGTAGTGCTTCTAAGAAAGGATGAGCCCAGCATCAAACACAGCCACTCAGGCTACTTTAATTCTCACAGCATTTCTAGTACATATCCTGTATCCTGATACGGTTATTCAACACAGGCCTTGTTTACGTCTCTGTATCATCAAGTAATGATTACATGGGCAGTGTGCTCTCATTTCCACTGATGAAATTACAAATTTGTCATTTCAGCTGGAATTGAAATTGCTCGAGTTACCTTTGCATGCGTGTATGCCTGGTGCTGTGTTTGTTGTTTCCTGGGAAACAATACAAGATCTGGCCTACCTCAGTAATTAAGGCGAGAGAGCGAGATCATGTAACAGCCTACGGCCTTTCATTAACTACAACTCATCATGCAAACTCCGGCGCGCCATCACACGATAACTTCACATTATAATTCAATCTGTGCACGCAAGCGGCATCGGCAGACACGCCGCGAATATGTTGCTTTCACAGTTTCCTTCTTCACCGCTGTAATGGGTGTAATTGGCGGAGCGCTGGTGTCAAATACAAGCGGAGCCGCGGCGTGAACAAATAACGACTCATGACAGATATTAATAACGCCCCGTTGCTTACATTCCACTGACGCATTTTCCAAGACACCCTCCAATTGCTACACAATCCTGCAGATCCTGCGCACCATATTCGGAATGAAGAACCGCTGCTACGTCACACTACTACTACCATTTATGGCACGTCAATCAAGCTGTCTGCTTTTATTCTGTAGTTCCCATGGTGGAGCTCCAGGTCTAGGCTGATCTCCTCTATGCGTGAAACCTCTTTGTGTACTGTGGCATTAACATGGAACTGAGGAGCCCAAACCCTGGAAGACAGCCCCGGACCATTATCCTCCCTCCTCCAAACTTTACTGCTGGCACTATGAATGCTGTCAGGTAGTGTTCTTCTGGTGTCCACCAAACCCAGATACATCCACCAGACTGCCTGACATTAAAGCATGGCTTGTTCACTCTTCAGCACTCGTCAGTCCCGTAGTTGCTTCTTGATGCTTCCTGTTCACAGTGATAGCGCTTAGTAGTGTGTGGGTGTACAGTAACTCAGTAAGTGTACTGTAAGTAGTGTGCTAGTGTGTCTGTCCTTCTGTTTGGCTGATGTCTGCATAAAAAAAGCAAGCCCACCAATCAGGGTACAGTGGTCACTTTGTTTTGATCTTGGTCAGAGCTTGGTTCTAGCTAATGGTACCTGTTCTCCTTCAGTGTTCTGTGCTGATGATGTGAATAGACGTCAGTGTCAGACTAATGATTGAGCTTCTATTAAAGACTGGTGGACTGAGAGACACTAGAGTCTCTTCACCTACACTGAGCTGATGAAGAGTCCTGTTCCAGAAATGATAATAGGACATTAGAGCCGTAATAAATCATACTCCTGTTACTCTCCATACTTCAGTACATCTGAAGGTACATACTTTAGTACTGTTACTCTCCATACTTCAGTACATCTGAAGGTACATACTTTAGTACTGGTACTCTCCATACTTAAGTACATCTGAAGGTACATACTTTAGTACTGTTACTCTCCATACTTCAGTACATCTGAAGGTACATACTTTAGTACTGGTACTCTCCATACTTAAGTACATCTGAAGGTACATTCTTTAGTACTGTTACTCTCCATACTTAAGTACATCTGAAGGTACATTCTTTAGTACTGTTACTCTCCATACTTAAGTACATCTGAAGGTAAATACTTTAGTACTGTTACTTCAGTGGAGGTCCAAACGGAGGAGCTTCTACTGACACTGGAGGAGGATTTTACTTTGAGGATCTCTACTGTAACTCAACTACATGCTTTGTGTATTGTGTCCACCACTGGCCTGTTGTGCGGAGTACCGTGCTTTTGTAGCCTGATGTTTCTGGAGTACTATAAGCAGTAGCACACAGTTAGAAACATTACTTCTTAAAATTCTCACTTCAAATCGATGGTGAACAAGCGCCTGCACACTTGGCGTTAGTCACTGGTCTAGCTTTAGGCTATTTCAGTGGGATTATTTTCCCTTTTGTTTTCCATTGTGCTTTTCGATTGCTCCTCTAAAATCAAATCAGTGAAGACTCCGGCTGTTTGCAAATACAAATAAAAGCACCCCTCTCCAATCCAACCCATTTTGGTCTAATTGCTCGCAGAGACTGCGCTGTCCAGTGACTGCGTCACGCTTGCTTCCCCCTTTTCCTGAGATTCAGAGATCAGAAAAAGGCCAACAGATGGCAATCTTCGGTAACAACACCACAAAATATGCAACAGTCCTGCAACAATTGCCTCATATATTAGACTGTGAATCACATAAGCTTCCTAGCAACAAAGATACCTTTCCCTCACCCTGCCCTGGGCGCACTGAGCCATAATCTACTTTCCAGTTCTATGCGGGGGAACCAGCGTTGATGATTACTGACGGCACATTGTCCTTTTATTCAGGTCTGACACCAGAGCAATGGAATGAAGGTTATACGCCCATCATAGTTAGCCTTAATAGATTAGCGACTGCCGTCATATGTATCTAAGCAGAAAACTGAGTGTAAAAAAAAAATATATATAGTTTTTAAATCATTGTTTCTATTTAGCTTAACTTACAAATATAGAAGAAAATCTAATCACAATTGTGCAAAACAATTTTAGACACCCTCCCAGTTAAGTAAAGACCCACTTAACCTAATTAACTAGTTAAGCCTTAATTGACTTTTTTGGGCTAGTTAGGCATATTGACCATAATCAGTTCTCTGGATCTTCGAACTTTGTGCTAGCATTCAACCACCATAATTTTCCTCTAGGGCCTGTTTTCCATTTCATCTTCTACACTGTTTATCCTTCTGGGCTGTGTCTACGGTTGCTGTCGTCTATCCCAGGACTCATTGGGACAAACATCCTGGACAAGCAACTGTTTACATTTAAGGCATTTGGCAGACGCCCTTATCCAGAGCGACATACAACCGTGCTTAGTGTTCCGTTGGGATAATGTTTCCCAGCTAGTACAGGAACGTTAGAGTCTAAACTCACCATGAGCTCAGACACCGCCCGAACAAGGGCCAGTGCTGATACCTAGAGAGATCAATACCCAGACATAAATAAACAGAGGACAGTCTGGACGCTTGTCTTCCATGCGTCTTTAGCACCAAGTATTAATTCTTATGCCAGAGACTTACAACTTTCACGCACTACGGTAGAGAACAATTTGCAATTTTCTTCTGAGGGTGAAACGAAGGGCCTCCATCTCTCCTGTTTGATTCTCACACCTTACGTCATCACCAAAGCAATCCAGACAGATAGGTTGGTGATGTCTGGACACACAAATCCGATCTGATCACTTGCAAGCAGCATCGCGGACAGTCGTCTCCGTAAGAGCTGATATGAGAAACAAATGCGATTTGCCTGCAGTCTATATGGCCTAAACAGCTGGATGAGGATTGGAGAGTGAGGCTCGGTGCCTATACAGCAGAGAGAGGCTATAAAAACAAGACATCAAAGTGCTTCCAGCTCGCAATATCCACCGTCTGAAATGTATTTAGGAAATGAGACATAAAGCAGTCAGAAGTATGTGCTCTGAGTTTCACACCACAGGGGTATGTGTTATTAAGCAGACAGCAAAAAAAAAAAAAGATTTTATAAATCAGCAAGTAAATAACACTAGATTTTGAGAACTCCTCTGAAGTGCCGGGGGCGTGTCCACTTAAGGTGCTGAAACCCCACCCGATTACTGCAAAGGTGCATCCTCAGAAATACCCGGGAAAGCCACTGCGACCTGAGAAATGATGCTCTAGCAGCTTTATTACACTTGTGTAGTCATACACAGTGGTGATTCTGACGTCTGTTGGTGCCCTAGGCAAAAATCCACATGGGGCCAACCAGCGTTCACCCACCATTATGAGTAGTGCTAATCTGACTCCAACAAAAAAAAAGAAATGTAAGCATTTTTTTTTTTTTTGGTCAAAAGTTCATGTTACTTTTATTTTTTCAAAACCTAATTATCCAAATTGTATAAACAAGTATAATTAAAAAATATAAATAATGTGATGCTGGATTGACCAATCAGGCACTCGCGTAGGTAAAGTAAAATAAGAGTTTAATGTGCTGATGTGAGTGAGTCGCTTCAGAGTCAGCTGACAAACAGAGGAACAAATCCAGAGTGACCTAAACAGACATGGGCAAGATAAAAATAAATACAGAACCAAAGGGCGAACGAGAGTCAAACACGGGAACGCGTAAACGGATAACGATAGGGAAATGCTCGGTATGCAACGATAGAGTTGGTAATAATTCGGCAAATGTTTTTGACGGGGCAGGTGTATATATACATAATTTTTGGGGGGACTCGTGGGCTGGAGGTTAGGGAACCAGCCTTGTGACCGGAGGGTCGCCTGTTCAATTCCCTGAACTGACAGTAACGACTGAGGTGCTCTTGAGCAAGGCACCTAACCCCCAACTGCTCCCCGGGCGCCGTGGATAGGGCTGCCCACCGCTCCGGGTAAGTGTGCTCACTGCCCCCTAGTGTGTGTGTTCACTAGTGAGTGTGTTTGTGGGTGTTTCACTTCACGGATGGGTTAAATGCAGAGACTAAATTTCCCCACTGTGGGATCAACAAGGGATTCAAATGTTAAATCTTAACACGGTAAATCAAGCCAAATCACTTTTATTGTCACATCACATTTTCACAGGTGTGAAGGTGAGTGAAAAACTTGCGTAGTCCCTTACAGTACTTCAATACAAACATATAAATAGACAATAAATATATACAAACCTAAACACTATCTCTGTTTACGCTAATTTACAGTTATGAATAAAAGTTCTGAAAAAACTATGATATATCCAGATGTACACATTACCATATAGCACTATGGTAAGGCTGAGGTAGATGAGAGATGCAGGGTATATACAGGGCATAGAATATTATGTATGTATATACATACATTACAGATATACAGTGTGAATGGAAGATAACAGTAGGTCAGTCTATATGCAAGTATAATATGCTCATGTCAAGTGCAGAGTGATGATTGTCCATGGAGATCATCGTTTCTATGATTTTGGTGAGATGTGCTGAACCAGGTCCATATAGCGGTGCATCAGCACCAAATAGAAAATAGGTGAGGTTAATCAGAATCCTGGGGAAGCTGTTCCTGATTGGAAGATGTGTTGGCCTTTCATGGTGTTGGCGTCATGGAACGGGCATCATGAGGAGTGTAGTCCCCGGATTCAGCAGAGGCAGAGTAGGAGTCCCGGTGCATGACAAATACACCCTCAGATGCCATCCACTTTCTTGGGGAACCAAGCAGCTTGTTCCATAAAGCTTGTTTGGCGATAAATCTGGCGACTGGGCAGGTCAAGGAAGGGTCGCAATCTGGAAGAGACATTCCTGGGAAACCCTTGCCGTGTGTAGGAGAGCATTACCCTGCTGAAAAATGCCCCTGTGGGAGGCAGGACATCACCCCAGCAGTTGGTGTCGCTCCACAGCAAAGGCAGGGTTGAAGTGCTCACCACAAGGCCTCCATGCTCGAACCCGACCATCGTCGGATCCCAAAGAGAACCTAGATTAGACGCTAAAGCCGATAGATTAGACGTCATGCTTGTCAGTAGATCAAACGATCCTCTCTACTAGTGGGCTGTCTGGAGCCTGTTCGCCCTGTGTGTGTGCGTGCCCTCACCACACTGACCACACCTGTGATCATTTACATATCTGCACTGGACAGAATCATCAACCCAAATGTTAATGAGGTCTCAGCAGCGCTGAATTATGACTAATGGTGTGGGGGATTGATCTAGCTGTTCAGACTTAGTCGCATTGCTGCATATCAGATTGGATTTCAGTAGCACATGTAAAATTGAAATCGGAAGACATAACCGCATGGCGAGTTTGGCAGCAATCCGACATTTCTATCTGGTGCGGTATTGTTTTTGTCAGTGAGTGCATTATGATTTGTGGTTGGGTTTCAGCCAACCACAGCTAGAAAAAACGAAATATCAACAAATTCTGGAAGCAAATGTGACACAGCCAGCCATGATCCAAAACTTGGCTAAAATCCACCTCCAGCTACTTCGCTATGCATGCTGAAACTTTTCGATTGGCCCTCACAGTCCCTTGACTTGAAGTTCATTGAAAATCTCTGGGTGACTTAAACATGCTCTGCAAGCAAGGCAGCCCAAGAATATCAGAGCTCGGGAGCGATGCAGAAAGTGTTGCACTCCTCGCAGACAGTGCTCTGCAAGAAAGACTGGGTGAAAATTCCTGAGACAGGACTCCGAGCTGACTACAGAAAGCTTTTGCAAGCTGAGGTCTGCCAAAGAGGGTGCTACTAAGTACTGAACTGCTACCAGGCCCAAACCTTTGAGCATGAACTTATTTGTGCCCCAGATGTTGTGTTTAATTCTATCTAATTCCTAATTCAACAAAATATATAATTTGGCCAGGGGTGACCAAACTTTTGCAATCAACTCTATGCTGCAATGTACCATATCAAAAGATCCGTCGTTCATAAAAAAGAAAAACACCTTCATAAATCATCATAATGTTAGCATATGTGCACTTAATATTCATTTGGCTTGTTGGAGATGAGGCATTTATCACTGCCAGAGCTGAGCCACAGTGAAGGTGTATAGCATTCATTTGTTGGGCTTACACGGCACTGTTCCAAATACCCTAACATTAGAATACATTCAAAACAGTCCATTTATTTAAAGTGTGTTAGTTTAACCATGTCCCAAAGCTCTTTTCAAGCAATTCCAGCATTTCCAGTTTTCCAGTATATACAGTTTCTCTCCAATGCCTACCTACTACTTACCTACCTACTTACCAGTCCTTTATTAAATCAATACAGATGTGCTGCTGAGGGAATTGGACAAATCCAGTGAAGGCTAGACTGTAGCAGGATATTAGGAACCAAAACTATGTCACTCTCACTATATTCATATAACCTATATAATAAATAACTTCACTTACCAATAATTCTATCTATCTACCTATCTATATATATAGAGAGAGGGAGAGAGATTTACATGCCTCAGTTTTCCCAAAATATTTCCCAATATTTCTCCCATACTGTACAGTATATTCACCCTCTGTCTGAAACGCTCTGTTGGAGCCGCCGCCTCCAAGCACGCGCTGATTGGTCAGTTCTCCCAGTCTGTTTTGACTGGTCAACTGGCAAAACAACATTCCTGCTACAAATTCACCCTCACACCGTCGTGGCTGTTCTTACAATGCTGTCATTTCTGCCATATTAGTTTGATCCAGAGTCCAATCCTGAAAGTCCATTAGAACTAGTTGGTAGACCCACTTCCACAAGCTAGACTGAAGCAGGACATTTCAGAGAGGAATCAGTTTCGGTTGTTCCTACTGTTTTAGCTGTCTGGTACTCGGACAGTAAGGACTGTGGTACAAGATGACATCACCTTGTAACAAAGACAAGGAGTGGGGAACCCACGAAGCTTAGGTAATGAGAATATTGGTTTTGGTAGAAGAAACTAGTCTAGCATGCTCTGATTGGTCAGCGCACACACTTTGCTTTGACTGGTATAATGCCAAAGTATTGTCCCGGCCCCACACCAATGGTTTCAGTCCTGCCGTATCAGTTTGATCCCAGTCTGGTCCCAAAGTCATGGTCGAACAAGCAGGTAGATCAGAGTGGTCAATTTTTACTGTTAGCTCTCTGTGTGTTGTGTGAGGGCATGCCAAGTTTACTGGTAGCTGGGCAATAAGGACTGTGTTACGAGATGACATCACCTTGTAACAGAAAAACAGGGCTGCGATTCCAACAAGGCAGTTTCAGTTTTACGCAGCTGAGTAAAGTGGTTTCTGTAAAAGAAACAAATCCAATGTGCTCTGATTGGTCAGCTCACTCACACTGTTTCGAATGGTCAAATGCCAAAGCAGTGTCCTGCTAAGTCCCGCCCTCACACCAATTGTGTCAGCCTTGCTGTATCAGTTTGATCCAGAGTCTGGTCCTGGAAGGCTGGTAGTACAAGCTGGTAGACCCCGGGGCAAGCTTGCTGGTAGGCGGGCAATAAGGACTGTGTTATGAGATGACATCACATTGTAACGATGGCTTGATTACTTTGTAGAATGTTTACATGCACTTAAGGAAAGGGGGAACTGGAAAAGCGTAATGTTAGGTCCCCTTTAACTATAGGCATTTCATGGAAATCGTTAGACTTCTCAGTAAAAGTGCAAATGTAACCCAGACCAGGTGTGCAGATATGAACTGGTCATTAAACACGTGTTAATGAAAGAGAAAAACAGCCTCTCTGTATACCTCCACATTAGTTTTAATGCACACTGTGTGAATACAGTAGGCCGATATCCATAACAGATGGTGCCTGTTCACCTCGAGGTCCACAGCAAGCTGACATTTGCCATTCTATACTAAGAACGAAGGCACAGTTGGCCTGAAAACATGCTGCTCCGGTTTGGCGCTTTTGTTAAGCATGCAGTGAAGTGCAATGACACGTACCATGGTCGCCTATATTTGCTTCTTTTGTTACTATGTGTATATGTCAGCCGTGTTAGAGCTAAAGGTCAAAGTAAGACATCAAACGCACGTAAGCATTGTGTGAATTGGAGAAGGAAAGTTGGGTATAATAGGATTTCCGACAGCCCGCACAGTACACGGAGCCAGCGGCTCTTTGTGCTATGGATATCCTTAAATTCTTAAACAGTGTTTTAATCACAAAGCCAGACTTTGAAGTTCAGAAAGTTACTTTCAGAGGACAGGAGGAGGTCTTTGATCACTGCAGGGGTGAATTCAATTTATGGGAGGCCCAGACATATGGCCACAAAGAGGAGTAATCAAAGAGCTTGAGTGACTATCAACAAGTCGCGCCCCTTAAAGGAAGAGCCGAGACGTGCCTGTGGACTCCTGCGGGGCAAGTTCAGGGGAACCATTTCCTAAATGAATCCCACTTTATTCCCAAACTGTTTAAGGTGCTTCACTAAATATTTCTACTGTACTGAGGGGCTATTAAATCCTATTGTCAAATCTCATGAATGCATTCTTTGGTATCCTATATGTCCAAAAGTATGTGGATACATGACTTTGACATGAGTTGGACATCCCATTCTAGAACCATGTGTTGCCGCCCCTTTACAGCTATAACAGCCCTCTGGGAAGACTTTCCCCACAGACAGTTTTTGCTCATTTGGTCAAATGCACATTTGTGAGGTCAGACACTGGTGTTGGACAAGTAGGCGTCTCAGGACGATCTGATCTGAGAAACAAATCCAAGCTGTCTGCAGTCAGCTTTAGAAATGCTACCTCCTGTCTGGTATTGATGAGGTCAAAAGCTCTAGTGACCGGTGCCCCCTAAGTTTAGAGATATACTTGCTGTTTGGTCATGTGTTCGCCTTTCGGCTATCATCAGTGTACTCAAAAATCTACTGCTTCTGAGTGTACACTGTGGATGTTTGATTGAAGCTTCCGGTAACATATTGTCGCTGTCCAAAGAAAAACAAGTATCTCCAAAATGGCAACTTTACAGGAGAGGCCAAAACCTCACCTATCTTTAATGGAAGTCAATAGAACCAGACGTCTTTCCAAACAGTTCTGGGCCATTTCTGTTGGACCATTCATCATGAGATTCTAACTCAGTGTAAACAGCAGCTGATGTGTTCAAAAGATGCAGAAAACTAAAAAAGGACAAAAGTGGAGGTACGTGTTTTTCATTGGACAGCGACGATATTTGAAGCTGTCCTTCAAACATCCTGTGGTTGGTGTGGCACAACGGATAACACCACTACTCACCAGGAAGCTACCGTCCCATGCGGGAGACTGGGGTTCGATTCCCGTTCTGGGTGACTAGGCTGTGCTACACCAATAAGAGTCCTTGGGCAAGACTCCTAACACTACATTGGCCTACCTGTAATCTGATTAACCTTGTAAGTCGCTCTGGATAAAAGTGTTAGCTAAATGCTGTAGATGTAGATGAAGCTATCATGACGCAGCAGCTTATCTACACAAATGCATGACCAAACAGCAGGTATATCTCTACCCTAAAGATAGATGGGTAAGTTCCTACAAGTAGGGGATTCTGGGAAAGCTTGGTAGTGAATAATTAACTCATATTTATTATAACTAATAATAAATAACCACATTCAGCAGAAAGTGAATGAAATTTTCAAACTCTCAGACAACAAAATGCATATAACTGGCTCAAATGGCATGAATTCAATTACAGATTAAATTGTTGTCATAAGATGTTCCAAAATATCACCTCTCATTATGTATTAAAGCATGTTTAACGCATAAACATTAACTTTTCATATAAAATCCACATTTGTAAAGTACATTTATAGGCATTCATCTTTAACAAGGCTGGAAATGACTTTAATCCATGTCTAGGCTACAGTGGCTTGCAGTGCCTAATTACAGATCAGGTCTTTAGAAAAACACTACCAGCTAAATTAAAATCAGTATCTGAGCAACATGTGTGTTCAGCTAACTCATTAGCATTTCTTCTGCTTGTTGCTGCAGTTTCTCTGATTTCTGTTTCAGTAATAGCTCCAAAAGCCACCAGAAGGTCTCCACTGCAGGTACTTAGGGCACACAGGTCAACCAGTAACAGGCACTTTTGACTGTGCTGTTCAGGCACTTGTCACCCCTCCTGTATCTTAATAAGATTGACATTTGCTCATTAGATATGCCATATTTTATATAATGTCCTTGAGCAAGATTAATGCGCTCGCTCTCACATTGAAAACCGCATCTGTTCCCCCTTTATTTCTAGGTCCAAATTTGTTTCCTTGAAACACACTTTGGATAAATTGTTGGAAATGAATTGGCCATTGCGTACAGCCACAACATGTTTTTTGTGGCAGCTCCTGTACTTTGCTTTGAGGACGAGTTCCGTAGCAACAGGTCCGATGAGCAAGTCACCATACTCTGACAGAACAAAGACACAGTTCAGTGGATACCTCGTTTATACAATTGTAGGTTTATACCATACAGGTGGGTGACGAGAAGCTAAGTGTTATGATTCCAAACCTGCTCCAAGTTTTCGATGTCGAAGGCAGAGGATGAAACAGATTGAGGTATTGATTCTGAATAGCTCTACATTTGTTTTTTACGGCCTATAGTCCACATATATTTGTGGAAAACTATCAATGTAGTGTATATCATCTACGACTTTGCACCGTATAGGAGGCTGCCATTCGAAATGTCAGTCAAAGTCAACATTTTATTTATTGATATAGGTGCCTCTTTTCACCACAAGAGCACTAAACCTGTTCTACCACCTAAAAAGCTTAACACCGAACTTAACCCCTACATTTACACATAGCACAACACTGTATATGAGCACATGAACCTTAACCCACTTAACAGATTTAACAACATGGTGTATACCGAGCCCCCACCATAACACGAAAGTGTGTAGCAAAACCGCCCCTACATTTTACAGATACACTGCCTAGAAGACACCCGAGGACACCAGAGTGGCAACCCCTAACATTTACACATACCCCTAACACGAACCGTAACCCCTACATTTACTCTAACCCCTAAAAAGGAGAACTCCCTTAGTCAAAAAGAAGACACCTGAAACTTCGTATAGAACCGGATACCAAGGACTCAAACATGAAGAAAACCCCATCCTCCCTATAGGTTAGTCACAACACCCCTAGATACAAGAAACCACAGCACCAACCGAAAAGCTAAATGTTTACACAGTATGAGTAAAAGTTATAATCGGCACTTAAATAAATCTAAATTACAACGCATCTACGTGTGAAAATGAACCTTAACAATATCGTATCATAAACCCGGCGGACAGAGCAACTTGCATGCCTAATTACCTAATAGCATGACGGAAATACTACTCCACTATAGCTAAAATCATGTCTTCACTACATCCTCAACCGTTACACTAAACAGTCCTAAGTAACTAACAGTATGTGAGAGCAACAACTTAACAACACTCCGTACATTTTTTAACGGAACTCTTAACGCCTAACACTTCAAACCATAACACCTATAATTAGAGGACCATTACTGAAGGGTCCCTGGCATATTAGAGTGAGGACCTTAAATCACGCAACCTCCTTAAACCCGTCTACAGAAGCTATTTACACTAGAGATAGCCACTAATAACACTGAACCTTAAACCCCTATGAGGAGTATTCTTCATGGTACATTTACTCTGTAAACCTCTACTGCCATCCCAAATCCCATGCACCGCGGGCTGAGACCCTCACTCTAGCTCTCAGTCTTAATTCCATTCAACAAAATGGCACCATCATCCACATAATAAATACACGTAAAACCCCTCTGCATTTAAGCCATACAGTAGCCGAACCTAGTAAATATCCTTGTCCACATTTATAACACCTAGAAATCACTTAACACCCTGAACCTGCACAAAGCCCCTCAACAATGTTTACACTTCAAACCCTAACCTGACCTACCAACGGTAAGACTTTAAGATCCACTAGTCAGATACAACAGTGTCACTTATGACCATGTTTATACCTCAACACTTATACACTCAATGAAGCATGTTACTCATACTGTTAACACCACTGTTCACTCATGACAGAGCTAGCTGCTGCTAAACGAACCCCGTGTCTCAGTCTGGTCAACATTACTACTTGTAAAACTCCTACTAACACTATAGCACCTCAGCGTGTATAGCTACCTTACCCCTCGGCTAATCTCTCACTCTTACACTCATATAAATACTGATCCTTCTAAAAGCCACTAAAGACGTTCACTCTTCTTATTAATCTTCATAGACCTTGCCTAATGATCTTTAAACAACCCTTTTCTTGTAGGCTCAACCCATTCCACAGACCGAGGATAATACCACACACACCCCACGGACTCAATAACACCACCTATAACCACCCCAACATTTACCTCAGAGCTGTTATTACTGGATCCACTGGTTTAGATGCTAGCTGCGCTAGCGCTGAACCTTCAGTTCACCCTGGAAACATAACACTTAGCCGAGCCTGGGCTTAATCCAGCTTCACCCTCGGCTTAATTTCACACCTCTTAAAAACTGATTCATCCTTAAAGCCACTAAACCCAACACTGGAGTTAACATCTCTTCATTTAAATCTCCAGACCTGTATATTTAAAACCTTCTACCCTTGACAGCTACATTGCTGGATCACAAAAATCACCTCACACTATGTACAACTCAATTACACCCCACAATATATACTCCGTAGACTGGTAGGTAACGTAGGTTTGCTCCCCCTGAAGTAAGGTTACCACACCCCGCATCCACATATTCCCGATCTATCGGCTACCATCACCAAATGCCATCTAATAACAGCAGTACAAACTCCTATAAACTCAACCCCTCTCACATAACCATACAAATCCTAACCTGTAACCCGGACATAGCAGATTAAGGTTCAGGCCTCATATCCTTACTTAAGCCCCCCCTCCCCAACGGGCCCTATAAACCCAAGACTAGGGTGGCCCACTGCAAGCCCGTTACCGTAACCTCGATACAAATATACCGGGAAATATAATACTTTTTATATCTGGACTTTCTTTAAACATCTCTAAGACGACACTGTGAGAACCATAATACCCCGACATTTTACACTAAACCCAACAGCTGAAGTCCTTAACCACCCCATACTATATTAATTAACCGACAAAAACCCTAAACACTAACGGGACATGATGGCCGTTTAACCTACAGGAATTCTGCGCCTAAATTGATCCACAATAAACAATCTGTAGCTACTAACACTACAGTGGAATTGATCACAAACACACTCCGTCCCCCCACACAATGCACACCACTATATTCGCCCCCAACTACATTTGCCCCCCTCACACCACCGAGCATATCAAAACTAGAAAACACATACCGACGGGACACCTTAAGGATCGAGATCCGAACAACATGCTTAATGTCATAACACACAGTGACACCACTGCCAAAAACCCATCCCCATTTATTTTCATTTTGGAAAAACAGGTCTGAACCCATACCCCTACATGTGCAAAACCTCCAACAAAATCATAAAAACCGCACCAAATCACCATTGTGGAATATCCTACCAACCCAGCATCAAAGAAACATGTTGCAAACTTATTCAGTTTTGCTACTACTGAGACCCCACATTATCCGACAGCCAATCTAACACTGAACTGCCTCCCATCAATAAAAACCCCCCATTACACACACTTTGAACACTTGAGCCCCACTTGAGCACATATTAACCCACTAACTACAAGCCCACCTTGTGAATCATACACTACCATTCGTGTCCGAGTATTCACCACTCCTAGCTCTCTAACACTTTACACTAGAAAAACCTATACTTTTAGGGACACTCAACAGCCGTAAACCTGTTGCATACCAGTCTCCCAGGACGCTAGTCCAATCACAGTTTTCTCTCCCACTACAGTCTAAATACTGACCCTAAACACTCGCACCATTAACCCCCCTACATTATGTTACTTCAATGTGTTCCAAGGAACACCCCCCCACTAGTAGAGACACTGACAACACCCAGACAACTGCGCACACATTTTACACTAAACCACTAACACTGAAGGCATTTAAGACCTCTACATGTCTGTGACACTAACCCTAACACTGGAACCTAACCTCACCATTTACACTTAAACCCTAAACACTGAACCATAACCCCTACATTTACATAAGACCAGCAAACAGCTTGGAAACCGTATCTAAAATTCCCCCCACTAGCACTTATCTGACACCTAAACCCCTAACACCGAACCATAACCCGACATTAAACACTAAACCCAAGAACTAGACGAACCTTAAACCCCCGATACATTTAGTCACTAGAGTAACCCTAACACCGAACCTTAACCCCTTACATTTAACTAAACCTAACACTGAACCATAACCCCTACTATACACTAAAACCCAAACACTGAGTGACCTTAAGACCCGCAATTTACACTAAAACCCCAACACTGAACTTAACCCCGTACATTTTACACTAAAACCCTACACTGTTGAAAACCTTAACCACGCGTACATTTACTGACTATTAAACGTGTTAAACACAGCCAT
>JAMWET010000572.1:0-14252 GCA_024036415.1 Prochilodus magdalenae
TCCTGTATGTTAATAAAGAAGCTACCAGCACTGTTCGTGACACTGACCATCCTGAGGCTAAAGACTTTGCTGTGCAGCTAGAAAATGTTAATGAATATGTTCTGAGAGTGAATGCAGTGAAGCTGATTCATTCTGGAGTTTATTACTGCGCCTGCTGGGAGTATGTCTCAGGTAGCCACAGTAAGACAAACTGCTCACATCCTCTACAATAACTCTGCCAACAGTGCTACTGAAATGGTCCACAGATCTTTTCCAATAAATGTATTAGTACTGCATATTTGAATTAAGTACTAATTCTAAGCACTAAGCTTCACACCTAAATGTTTTGTATTCTTCCTCCTCCCACACTCACATAGATAGAAAATATACCAAAGCTGTCAAAATGGAAAACACAAAACCATTAAACAGTTCCCTTCTGTTGTGCTGTGACTGGAAATATCATCAGGCTCAGTATTTTAAACTATTCAAGAGTCATATTCCTTACAGGGAATTGTTAATAAAACATAAAGTCATATAAATGCAGTAAAACTGAATATCTTTTAGCTGTCTGCCGAGTTCTTCTGTGTGGAAACAGATAAACAAAGTTTTTACCATTTTAATGTGGATTTACTTCATAGATACATTATTAGTGTTTCATTCATATAGCATAGCTGTCCTAATGTCTGTTCTAAATGTGTGTTACTGTGTGTATATGGTGTATGATCTGGATAAACTGTGGTTCATGTGAGGACAGATGGAGGTACATAGAGCAGCAGGTTACAGCACACTCCTCTTAAGCACGGGAATGCTTAAGTCATAGCACACACCCTTACTGCTGCTCCACCCACAGGAAATGACATCAGCATTATTTTATAGCAGAGATATTTTAAAACTGATAACTCTGCATCACAGAAGGAAAAGCAGTGTTTTAAAGCAAGTGCTGTATTTAAGAATCCAGTTAAAGATGATGATTTACATGTACATTATTATTTTCTCATTGACTCCAGGTGAGTATAATATTAATCACTGTTTATTTGATTTCATAACTACATGATTTTATAATGACTGATTTCCAGTTTAATGCTGGTTACAGTAGCTGTGCTGGGAGTGACAGTGGAGCAAAGTGAATTCCTCTTGACAAAGCCAGCGGGGAAAAGT
The DNA here is from genome assembly GCA_024036415.1 of Prochilodus magdalenae. NCBI lineage: Eukaryota > Metazoa > Chordata > Actinopteri > Characiformes > Prochilodontidae > Prochilodus > Prochilodus magdalenae. The sequence continues at coordinate 1,138 of JAMWET010000572.1, forward strand.
GTGTATATCAAGTGTAAAGTGACTGATCTACGCACAACATACGTCCACTGGTACCAGCAGAAAGACGGAGAAGCTCTCAAAAGGATTCTGTATGTCAGTGATGCTGGTGGTGTTGTTCCTGATCCTAATTATCCTGATGCAAAGGACTTCAGCGTGAGGAGAGGCTCCTATGATCTAAAGGTGCAAGCACTGAAGACGAGCCATTCTGCAGTTTATTACTGCGCCTGCTGGGAATCAGGCAGCCACAGTGACAGTTATTATTCACATCCTGTACAAGAACTCTAACAGCATGAAACCCGTCACATGTTTGAGTGATAAGCAGTAGAATTAAAACTCCCTAATGTGTTACAAGTTCATTCAGTAATTTTTATTTTTTAATATTTTATATGGCAGTACACCTTTAACACAAATCTGCTGCACATATTCCTCTCATTCCTCTTTATTCCCTGCTTGTTGTTTACACACTGCCAATTCATCTTTCTTGCTTCATTTGCATACTAATATTAATTGCAATAAGACCAAGTAATATTTTACAGGCCACACAATGGTGTTCACTCCACTTACTACTTACTACCACTTTAAACACTCAAGGTGACTAATATTATATCCTCATTCTAAAAGCACTCAAAGCTAAAATAAACCTTAAAATTTTGTAAACTAGCAGAGTGTCAGGACAAAAAGACTCCGGAGCGACGTTTGCCAAGCTAAAAGCCAAGAGTTTTATTGATACAACAGTGAACAATCCAATCAGCAACACCGAACCAGCAGAGAAGATAGGGCTTCAGAACGTAGTAAGGGACAGGTAGAGGTCTAAACCAGGAAAAGCAGTCAGCCAAGGGGTGCTACCGAGATGAAAGGGATGAGGCGAGAGGGAAGTTGTAGATCGAGAACCAGAGTAGTGGAATATAGGGAGATCCAAAAGGGGTAAACGAGGGACAAATGGAAGTCAAAACCCAGAAGGAAAGCAAACCAGTATAAACGCTCAGAATTGCCAATGAACAGACAAAGCTTCGCAACACACACTCGGAAACACGGTGTATTTATGTGAACGTTAATTGGCTATTAGAACTCAGGGCGGAAAAGGACTGCCGAGCAGAATGTGAGTCATCGAGCACGGAGTTTACAAACATGGAGTGTTTGAAGAGCGAATGGCAGGTTTTTGTGTTTTAATATTATATTAAACTCCTTGTAACAAAATATAATCATACATTGTAAGTCACTAGATAAAATAGTGGATGTGTAAAATAAACGCTTGTTCTGATCTTCTGTATAATGCAACTCAGCTTAACTGCTACAGGTTATTAGGTGACAGACACCAAACGCTTCACCAGAAGGAGGCGAGAAGTGCTTGATAACCTCCTCTTATTTCAGTTGTTCTCCACCCACCATCTGCTGGTGCAGTCACAACAGCAGCCATGCATTTCCCACTGCAGTCCCATTATTACTGCTGATTTACCTCATCAGCTCAGGTGAGCTCTGTGTTCATGCTGCTGTAGTAACGTTCCATTTTTATTTATTTTAATTTAACACTGATCTGCTTTTGTAAATGAAGGAGCTAAAAAGCTATCCGCCATCTTCAGTAACTAAACTCTTTTCTCTTCAACAGAGGTCAGTGCTGTGGAGCTCGGCCAGAAGTTCTTAATGACCAAAGCTGCTACAAAGACGGCCATCATAGAATGCACATTTCCTTCAGACTGTGCCTATTACATTCACTGGTATCAGAAGAAAGAGAAAGAAACACTCAGGAGGGTACAATATGTGTACATTAGTAATGGAAACACACAAAATGAACCTGGCTTTGAGTTCCTAAAATCAGAGAAGAAAGCAGGTGATCAGTTTGTTCTGAAAATCCCCAACTTAAAGAAAGAGCACTCAGCAACGTATTACTGTGCCTGCTGGGACTGGAGTAGCACAGTGAGAGAACAAGTGGAGGTTTAATACAAAAACACTTAGAAGCTGCAGCTTTAATCAGTAACCACCACACCTAATAAAGCTCCACTCTACATCATATCAGTCCACTAAAAGAACAAATAACAGACACATGAATTAAATCTGTATCATTGTTACAGTTTCAGACAGTAAGTAAACTTCAGGGGAAGAAACAATAAACCAAGAGGCCCTTCTAAGCTTGAGCACAATGTAGCGTAGCAGAAAATACATCTATGCACTTTCTGTTTATGTTGTAAACGGTTTATAATGATGATAATAAAACATTATATGTTAAAATGTAGTAGTGAAAGTATATAGTAGCGTATACTGTACTACTGTGTCTCTTCCCTGACACTTGAAACACAACCCAGAACACTGAACCATCTGGTGTGAATCAGAGTAAGCACTGCTTATTACACACCTATAAAGGTTTGAGGGACGTGATGTGTTGTGATGGACCACCAGCTTCCCAGTTTACACTCTGCCTATGCCAGTATTACAAATTAGAACACATGTACAAAATATTAAACATGTACTGTACTGTATACTGCAGGAGCAAATAATTAAACAGCTAATACAACCAGTCCTACTCTAGCTCTGCTAGCTCCTGGGAATGATTGGTTGGAAAATAGTTAACTGAATAAAAGACAGAGTTCATATAAGATTATTTGTTAATTAAATAATAGACTAATGGTTGGATCCTGGATCCTTTGATCCAATGTTTTACTTTTATAGCAGTATTTTAATTATTATTATTATTATTATTATTATTATTACATATGAGGAATAAACTGCTGTAGTAGAACCAGAAGAGCGCCTTGTATTCAGGAAATGACATCACTGAGTCACAGCTGAGATATATACATTGTAGATTAAACTGCTGAGCTACAGAAACACACAGTGGAGGTGTGATCAAGAGCTTTTTATGAAGAACAGACTTCATTTCATAACTACATGAAAGATGTATTTAGGCGTGTGTGCTGTTCTCCTCTCAGTGATCGCAGGTAAGTACCATATCAGTGTGAGGGTTTATGGTTATGAAGTTGGAACATGAATTATGATATTAAATGCCTCATTTACAGTTTAATGTCTGTTACAGTAGGTGTGCTAGGACAGACAGTGGAGCAACCTGAATTCTTCTGGACAAAGGCTCTGAACAAAAGAGCTTATATCAGCTGCAAAGTGACCGGACTACAGGACAGCAATTACGTCCACTGGTACCAACAGAAAGACGGTGAAGCTCCTAAAAGGATCCTGTATGTTAATAAAGATGGTTCTAGCACTGTTCATAATCCTGACCATCCTGAAGCCAAAGACTTCACTCTGCAGCTAGAAAATGTTAATCATTATGTTCTGAGAGTAAAAGCTCTGAAGCTGATTCATTCAGGAGTTTATTACTGCGCCTGCTGGGACTGGAGCAGCCACAGTGAGACAGCCTGCTCACATCCTCTACAATAACTCTATCAGAGAGAAACCTTAAGGTTCCACTACATCCATTTCAATGCTGATTTGAAAGAAATGGAGTAAACAGATGTACTAATTACTCTAAGCACTACTTAAACAGGTTTAAATGTTTAACTTTTAGTACCTAGTCAAGTCCTTTTCAAAGTCATCCCTCAATAGAACTTGAAAAAATTGGAATGGAAAGTCATTCTTCAGGTCCCACTGTGCAACACAAAACAGCAGCCCCTTATAAACCACTGATTTAGGAACTAGTGCAAACATTGTCAACTTCAAACTGTATGTAAAAATCCCAAAGCAGATTCAAAAAGTTAAATAGTGAAAGTTCCATTGTGCAGGGAACATAAAAGGGTCCGTCTATGGTCTATGGTGGGTGTTGGAAAGGGGTCTAGATTGGATTTAGGGGGTCATCAGTATGTTTAGTAATCTGACCTCAGGGAGTAAGCTGTTGCAGAGTGGAACTGGATGCTTCAGGTAGGAGGTGTGGATGGTCAGTAAAGGCACCCCAAGAATCTTCCGAGCTGTCTTTGTAGTCCACGGTAGGGTCCTGCAGTCTGAGGCAGTGCAGTTCCCACACCAGACTGTGACATAGCTGGTCAGAACACTGTCTCCTACTGTCTCCCTACAGAATGTGTTGAGGACGGTGGGGTTTGCAGAAAATTTCTTTGCTGGTTGCTGCTGGGCTTTCTTGGATGGGCTGGTGGTGTTGAGGATGCAGATTGGATATGGGTGATGTGCACACTTAGGAACTTCAAGCTTTTGTCTCTCAGTCGATCCATTGATGTACAGTGAAAAGTGATCACCTCCAGTCCTCCTGAAGTTAACACTCGTCTCGTTTGCTTTACCAGCATTAAGAGATTGTTGTCTCTGAAGAGATAGACTGGGTTCAATTTTTAAATTCCAGTACACAAAAATTTTCAGCTTCTCATTTTTCTCCCATCTTCCATCAAAGAAAATGTCTCTGTCTCATTTGTGTACTGCACAGTAATACCTCACAGTACATACTGTGTACTAGTCTTCACAGTATGAGCTCAGTAGGCTAAGTATATATTAGCATACTACATGGTTTCTTAGTAAGAGCAAATGAGGAAGCTTGCCGAGATGGACTCTTTATTTTTATACAAAATGTAAAAAAACAAATGCATTATTTGCTGGAACACATCTACTTTTATAGGCAGTTGTGAGAGATTAGAGTTGAACTCACATCTATACAGGATTTGTAGTCCTGCCACCCCTGCAGCCGCCGACACATTGTTGTCCACCAGGCCAGTTTTCTATACCCAACTTTGACATTTCTTACTGTACTATATACAACATACTCAGAATCAAATTAGTATTAGTACTAAGCGCACCTTTCATTCTTCTTCTACCTGCTCTAAATATAACCCACACACTGAAAGAACAACACAGCAAAGTTATGAAAATATACTCTGATCTGTGGGTCATGTAAGGACAGAAGGAGGAGCAGAAGCTGCAGTTTTCAGGACACACTCCTCTTTCACTGTACTGGCCAATAAAAAGAGCCCTCACCATTACTGTGCAGGAAATGACATCAGCACTACTTTATAATAAAGATATTTTGAAATGGGTAACTCTGCATCAAAATCCATGTACAGTAGCAAGGTAGTTAACAGTCATTCAGAGAAAGATGATGATTTACATGTACATCATTCTTTTCTCATTGACTCCAGGTGAGTAAAATATTAAACAGTGTTATTAAATATGATTTCATAACTACATGATTTTATAATGACTGATTTCCAGTTTAATGTTGGTTACAGTAGCTGTGCTGGGAGTGACAGTGGAGCAAAGTGAACTCCTCTGGACAAAGCTGGTGCGCAAAAGAGTGTCTATCAGCTGTAAAGTGACCGGTCTGAGCACAAGTGACTACGTCCACTGGTACCAGCAGAAAGACGGAGAAGCTCTCAAGAGAATACTCTACATCAATCAAGATGGCAGTGGTCTCATACCTGACTCTGATCATCCCCAAGCAAGAGACTTCAGCGTGAGGGTGGACAAGAGGACTAATTCTTATGACCTGAGGGTGGACACCCTGAAGACGAGCCACACTGCAGTTTATTACTGCGCCTGCTGGGAGAGAGGCACAGTGACAGTTATTATTCACATCCTGTACAAAAACTCTGACTGTATGAAACACTATGCAGAGATCAGGAGTGGAAGAAGTACAGAAATTCATTACATATAAATAAAGTGCAAATACTTTTCTAATACATTTACTATACCCTGATATCCTGACCTAAACATCCTACACTCAAGTTCACGATCAGTTTTGTGTGTAATAAGTTTCTCCTAAAATCACATATAAAACACACTTTTCAAAATAATGCAGTCGCTGCTACATTAATCTGACTAAGAAAAATAAAAAAGAAGCTGGCGTGAAGCTCACAGTGGTCTCTGCACTTTCATGAGAAAAATACTGACAAAAAATCATTCATTGACTCAAAAAACCCCAAAAAACAAGGACATTGACAGTATATTGACCAAATAAAAACTGTGTGTCACTTTCTGAGACTTAAGGGGTCTGATATGTCTGTGATGGCAGCCAAAGAATAATAATTTCTTAAACTGGAGTAAAATTTCAGATGTAGATAAAATAGGACTAACAACCTGGTCATCCTTTAATAAATTCTCCACAGGTGGGCCAGAGTGTGTGTGGTGCACACTAAGAGAATGAATCAGGCCTCAAGGTTGGAACCCTGTACAGTGACAGTGTCCAGTCTGTTCATTAAGCTGGCACTGAATGGTTTGATAAATATGAAAATGATGTAAACTGTTTGCTCTGTCTTTCATAGTCTCCAGCTGAACTCCTGGGAGACGAGATACACAGAGCAGTTTACCAGAAGGGGGCGAAACGTGCATAACTTCACTATAATAACACTCACTCTCCAGATAGCAGCTGTTGGTTCAGTCATAAGAGCTCCCTACAGTAACTAACAGCAGTTATACATCTCCCACTGCAGTTAACGCTTTATTACCTGGTGCGGTAACTTTAACTGTGTTTAACTGAATGAAAGATGTATTGTATTTAGGCGTGTGTGCTGTTCTCCTCTCTGTGATTGCAGGTAAGTACAATTATGGTTATACAATAATCTGAATGATGATATTAAAATGTTTCATTTACAGTTTAATGTTTATTACAGTAGGTGTGCTGGGACTGACACTGGAGCAGCGTGATTTCTCCTGGACAAAGCAGAGGGGCAAACGAGCTAACATCAAGTGCACAGTGACCGGACTACAGAGTGGTGATTATGTCCACTGGTACCAACAGAAAGACGGTGAAGCTCCCAAAAGGATCCTGTATGTTAATAAAGATGGTACTAGCACTCTCCGTGATGCTAACCATCCTGAAGCAAATGACTTCACTGTGGAGCTCCAGAATAAAATTGATTATGTTCTGAGAGTGAAAGAATTGAAGTCGAGCCATTCAGGAGTTTATTACTGCGCCTGCTGGGACACGAGCAGCCACAGTGAGACAGCCTGCTCACATCCTCTACAATAACTATCAGAATGCAACCTGAAAGATTCACAACAGAAGACACCCTCTCTGGGCTCTCAGACATTCATCATACTGCAGGAAACTCACACAGTACTTTTTATATTTGCCATACATATTTTATAAATGCCTTAGACAGGGGTTTTGGTTTTTACTTTGAACCGATTCATTTAGAGTTACATCTTTTAAACACCATCAATAGAATAGTTAGAGAAATTGTTCCCCCCAGAAGAACTTAGTAATGAAACTTGGTGGGTGGGTTCTACATTGTAAGACATGCAGATGTTTCAAGTTTCCCGCTCTGCAGTGCATGTGACGTAAGCAATGGTTATGCAGGCCTTACAGCTGTTCCTGACTGACCCAACAGCCATGATTGGGGACATTCAGTGAGCAGTGAATGTCACTCATTCTCCAGATGTTTCATTTATAAGAGCTCCCTATAGTAGTCATACATCTCCCACTGCAGGTAATGTTCTTACTAACTGGTGCAGGTATTTTTACATGTCTAGGCTTTCTCTTATTTGTTCTGTTTCTGAAGTGGGATATTTTCCCTAATTAAAGGTCAGAGTTGAGAATTTTAGACTCCTGAACACTCGAGTTCACACAAACACATAATCAAGGTGCCAGTAAAAGCATTTTCTGAAAAACAGGCTTCTCAGATAAATGAAAGTGAGACATCCTGTTAGTGCCAGCACCACTGGCGAGGGGCAATAAACGTCACCTGTGAGAACTGTGTCAGAATATTAAAGCTGCATGGGATGGATTATACAGTTAGAGGCAAGGAAATACAAAACACACAAAACACCACAATGTTAAATAAATAAAAGCACATGAAGACTTTTAGTAACTGCTTGTGTTTTGGGGGGATTAGTCTGTGAACTGTCGGGTTCATGAATTTGGATTGTGATGCAGAGTTATCAGTTCCAAAATATCTCTGATAGTGCTGAAGGTACAGAGAACCATCCTGTGGTAAATGAGTTGCCTGCTGCTCCTGTCCTCTTACATTCAGAGTGCAGCTCTTTCAGTGCAGCAGACACCAATCAAAAATCTGCTGCTCCACCCACAGGAAATGACATCAGCACTATTTTATCTGGTAACTCTTGATAAAAATCCAAGCCTGTAAAAAGGACAGCAATTTTAAAGAAATACTAATAACCCAGTGAAAGATGATTATGTATATGTACATCGTTCTCTTCTCACTGACTCCAGGTGAGTACAATATTAAACACTGTTATTAAATATGGTTTCATAACTACATGATTTTATAATGACTGATTTCCAGTTTAATGTTGGTTACAGTAGCTGTGCTGGGAGTGACAGTGGAACAAACTGAACTCCTCTGGACAACGCCAGCGGGGAAAAGAGTGTATATCAGCTGCAAAGTGACTGGTCTGACCACTGACTACGTCCACTGGTACCAGCAGAAAGATGGAGAAGCTCCTAAAAGAATACTCTACATAAAGCAAGATGGCAGTGGTCTCACACCTGACTTCAATCATAAGGAGGCAAAAGACTTCACTGTGAAGGTCAACCAGAACTCCAATACTTATTATCTGAAGGTGGACACCCTGAAGACGAGTCATTCTGCAGTTTATTACTGCGCCTGCTGGGAGAGAGGCACAGTGACAGTTATTATTCACATCCTGTACAAAAACTCTGACTGTATGAATCACTAAGCAGAGCCCTGAGGAGGAAGAAGCACACCAATTCATTACAAACAGCGCTAGAGTTAAGGTAAGAGTTAGCATCTCTTTAGGAGCAGGGTTGGGTTTAGGTGTTAGAGTTGGTTTGAGCTGAAGGTTAGGGTAAGGCAGTGTTGTGTTTAGGGTTAATGAAAATGAATGTACATTTAAACAGTGTGTAGTTAAATGTAACATAAAGGCAATACAATACACATACACCAAGCAGGTACAATGAACTGTCTAAATGAAGTGTTGCAGTTCTTCCACATACCACTGCAGTTATTTAACTACCTGTGGCATTTCAAAGGAGAAACAAATAAAACTATTATAATAAATGAATGTATGAATGAATGAATACTGACATTGTTCAGGAATCAGTCTCTGAGCTGTACTTCATGTAAGGACAGATAGGTACAGAGAGCAGCAGGCAACATCACACTCCTCATTTACCACAGGAGTGGCTAATCAAAGAACACTGTTACTGCTGCTCCACCCACAGGAAATGACATCAGCACTATTTTATAGCAGAGATATTTTGGAACTGATAACTCTGCATCACAGTCTAAGTATGTAAAGCAGTATGTTAAAGCAAGTGCTGTATTTAAGATTCCAGTGAAAGATGATGATTTACATGTACATCATTCTTTTCTCATTGACTCCAGGTCAGTACAATATTAAACAGTGTTATTAAATATGATTTCATAACTACATGATTTTATAATGACTGATTTCCAGTTTAATGTTGGTTACAGTAGCTGTGCTGGGAGTGACAGTGGAGCAAAGTGAACTCTCCTGGACAAAGCTGGTGGGCAAAAGAGTGTTTATCAGCTGCAAAGTGACCGGTCTGAGCACAACCTACATCCACTGGTACCAGCAGAAAGACGGAGAAGCTCCCAAGAGAATACTCTACATCAATCAAGATGGCAGTGGTCTCACATATGACTCCAATCTTCCCCAAGCAAGAGACTTCAACGTGAGGGTGGACAAGAAGTCTAATTCTTATGATCTGAAGGTGGACGAACTGAAGACGAGCCACACTGCAGTTTATTACTGCGCCTGCTGGGAGAGTGGCACAGTGACAGTTATTATTCACATCCTGTACAAAAACTCTGACTGTATGAAACACTAAGCAGAGGTGGAAGAAGTACATCAATTCATTACACACAAATAAATATTTTCTACAAATACCCTGATAAATAAATTACGAAAACTCCTCCCTGTAGTCCTTGTTGGAGCAGTTTGGAGTTCAGGCAGCGAAAACAGACTGTAAGATTTTCTAACACCAGAAAATGCTGTAAAAAGTTCAGATGCAGAGAAAATATTCCTGCAAGTGTCCAAAAACTGATAGACCACTAAAACTGTCATATAGCATACTTAAAGCTGTTATATTTGAGACACAGAGGAAAATCAAGCTCCACTCTTGTGTAGATGCTTACAGACACGTGTACTGCATGACACAGCTAAGCAGTTAATGTTGAGCATGCTCTGTGGTGGGCATAAACATTCTGAGCTTCAGTCGCACACACGGCTGAACTGGGTAGTGTTACAATAAGAACAGCGCTTAAAGAAAAAGGAGACATGGTCAGATGAGTCAGAACACTGGTCAGATTCACCATGTGTGATGCACACTAAGAGAACCTATCAGGTCTGTATGTTGGAACCCTATACAGTGACAGTGTCCGGTCTGTTCACTAAGCCGGCACTGAATGGTTTGATAAATATGAAAATGATGTAAACTGTTTGCTCTGCCCTTCATAGTCTCCAGCTGAACTCCTGGGAGACGAGATACACAGAGCAGTTTACCAGAAGGGGGCGAAACGTGCATAACTTCACTATAATAACACTCACTCTCTAGATAGCAGCTGTTGGTTCAGTCATAAGAGCTCCCTATAGTAACTAACAGCAGTTATACATCTCCCACTGCAGTTAACGCTTTATTACCTGGTGTGGTAACTTTAACCTGTGTTTAACCTGGTACTGCTTTACTATGTTTAAGTTTTATCTTTAGTCTCCTGGAGTTTTATTTGTTCTGTTTAAGAAGATATTTAGATGTTTGTTTTCACACCAGGACAACAGAGTTTAAGTACCAGTGAGAGCATTTTAGTTAGACTTCATTTAACTGAATGAAAGATGTATTTAGGCGTGTGTGCTGTTCTATTGCAGCTAAGTGCCCTATCAGTGTTAGTCCACTGTTCTGAAGTTAGAATGTGAATAATGAAACTAAATACTTCATTTACAGTTTAATGTTTATTACAGTAGGTGTGCTGGGACTGACTCTGGAGTGCCTGAACTCCCCTGAATGAAGCATAGGGGCAAATGAGCTTACGTCAAGCGCAAAGTGAACGGACTACAGAGTGGTGCTTATGTCCACTGGTACAAACAGCAAGATACTGAAGCTCTCAAAGGGATCTGCATAAAGCTGCATAGGAGAACGCATTCAATGAGATGAAGACGCATCTGAGAACTCAAACTGGACAACATATAAAGTGTACTGCCACTGTAATATACATGTTTATGAAGGGACCCCTGCTATGACTCCACCTGTATAATTCTTGACCTTTAAGCCCATCCAGCATTCTGATTATGAATTTTACTTGGCGATACTAAGAACTCATTCAGTTCATATGCAGGGACTGATATACAGGAAATGAACATCCACGAGGGGAAAGACTTGTGCTCACAAAGGGGTGCTGGGGCTCAAACACAAAGCAAAGGTGGAACGGACTTGACTTCCTAGTCAAAGATGCTTATAAATGTGTGTTCGTCTCGTTTCTTTCTCGTTCGTCTGTCGGTCAAGTCCCATGTCAGTGTGAGTTATTGGTGAGCTGACACAAAAATAAGACGGATAATTCCAAAAAAACGTGTATCAGAATGACTGATTTTCTGTTTAATTTACAGTTTTCTGTGCTCGGGACTGACAGTGAACCAACCTGAACTCTTATTTATGAAGCAGAGAGAAAGGCAAAGAAGCTTATAATCCAGCTGTAACAGTGGACTGAGCCTGACTCAAATAGCTATTGTCCACTGGGTAAACCACAGAAAGACGGCGAAGCTCTCAAACGGAATTCTGTATGTAAATAAAGAAGCACTAGCAGGTCTCAAAACATCCTGACAATCCTGAAGGCAAAAAGACTTCACTGTGCAGCTAGAGACAGGATTAATGTTGAAAGGTAGATGACTATGTTCTGAGAGTGAAGGCCAGTGAAGCTGATTCATTCAGGAGTGTTATTACTGTGGGCCTGCTGGGACAGCCACAGTGTGGGACAAACTGAATCAAATCACTCACCAATAAAACTCTGCTACAGTGCCACCTGGTAAGTTTTCACCACAGAATCAATTAAAAAAAAAAAACAAGGATCCAAAACTACATCATGCCTACATATATTAAACGGAACCTCAGTTACGGTGGACATAAAAAAGAGCATGTTCCAGTTAGGAAATGTAGCATGGTTATAACAGGTGTACTGCAATAAATGATCCTCTTTTTAAAAAACAGCTCACAGGGGGACCTCAAGCGTTGTTTTTAATAGTCCTCCAGCATGGATATGGTCTATGCTAGGTCCTTTAGCATGGATAGTGTCTATATACGTCCTCAGATGGATGGAGGAATGTGCTGTAGAGGGTTGTATAAAAAAGGGTACCATCATAGTACCAAAAAAACAGTTCCTGCTGCTATTACAATGTTCAGCTTTTTATAATAGACAGCTAAGTCAGGAGCAAACGATCCGATTAATAAAAGAGGAACTCTTTCAATTCTTCACAAAGGTTGAAGAACTCGGCACAGAATGAGGCGAAGATATGCGTGTGAAGCCTCCTGCACCCTTAAATGCGAATGTCATCTTCCTGATAGAGTTCCACTTACTCTGGTCACACCACACCACACTTTCTAGCCAGACTCAGCTGGGCACGACAATTATGCACCCATGGGTTGCTACTGTCCAGTCCACTGTGGATGGCACCCTCTATCATGCCTCGTTTCAACTCCAGTAATTTACATTTTCTTGCTATGAGCACGCTGGCCAGTCTTTAAACTCAGCCACAAGATAACTTATACAGGTGTGGGTGTTCTCAGGCTGCCTCCACCTAGCACTTCATAATCCATTTACAAACCACTGTTCCATGACTTCTGGTATGTACTTACATTTATCATCAAAAATAAAGGTGATGAAACTTGAAACTTGGTGGGTAGGTCTAACATCATGAGACATGTGAATGATTCAGTTTTCACGCTTCACTGCACATGTGACATAGGCGAGGATGGGCCTTATTGGTATCTGGCTATATAAGGTCTATATAAGGTGTATATAATGTACTGTTGTTCATGATTTCCATTCTGACTGTTGGGGTGCTGTGTTGAGAGTACAGTAGGAAAAGGATTCCGCATTGAAAGCAATGATGGATTGTTGTTAAGTTGCGATCACTAACTGGTCCTTACCCAGACGAATCTGCATGAGAAATGTTGTAACATACATGGGTATGGCCGGGAGTCATCGCAGGACACTATTAGGAAACTTTATAACCCCACAGAG